>JAKUCV010006536.1:14696-25656 GCA_028386065.3 Turnera subulata
AAGAAGGTTAGTGGGAGCACAGTAGTTTTCTTGTTGTTATATGTTGACGACATTCTGCTCATTGGGAATGATATTCCGACACTACAGTCTGTTAAGGCTTGGTTAGGAAAGAATTTCTCAATGAAGGACTTAGGAGAAGCTGCCTATGTGTTGGGCATAAAGATCTATAGGGATAGATCCAAAAGGCTTCTCGGGCTAAATCAGAGTACGTATATTGACAAGGTTCTAAAGAGGTTTAGAATGGAGGATTCCAAGAAGGGATTCTTACCCATGTCACATGGCGTCTCTCTCTCAAAGAGTCAAAGTCCTAGTACATCTGATGAGAGGAAGAGAATGAGTGAGATTCCTTATGCTTCGGCAATAGGATCTATCATGTACGCCATGTTATGTACTAGACCGGATGTCGCATATGCTCTGAGTGTCACGAGCAGGTACCAATCTGATCCTGGTGAGAGTCACTGGATGGCGGTTAAGAATATCTTAAAGTACTTGAGAAGGACTAAGGATGCATTCCTGGTTTACGGAAGCGTTGATGAGCTCGTTGTAAAGGGTTACACCGATGCTAGCTTCCAAACTGATAGGGATGATTTCAGATCGCAGTCTAGATATGTGTTTTGTCTTGGAGGTGGTGCTGTAAGCTGGAAGAGTTCTAAGCAAGAGACAGTTGCAGATTCTACAACCGAGGCAGAGTATATTGCTGCCTCAGATGCGGCGAAAGAGGCTGTTTGGATCAAGAAGTTCGTAACTGAACTTGGGGTGGTTCCTAGTATTGAGAGTCCGATTGAGCTCTATTGTGACAACAATGGAACAATTGCACAAGCTCAAGAACCTAGATACCACCAGAGATCCAAACACATTCTCCGACGCTATCATCTGATTCGAGAGATCATAGATAGAGGCGATGTCAAGCTGTGCAGAGTTCCTACTGAGAACAATGTAGCAGACCCGTTGACTAAGCCCCTCACGCAGCAGAAGTATGATGGTCATTGCGCATCCATAGGTATTAGATACATGTATGATTGGCTTTAGTGCAAGTGGGAGATTGTTAGTAATATGCCCAAAAGCCAATCTATGGATGATTGTATTCATGTATACATATTTGAGGTCATGCCTATATATATGATTATGAGATAATCACTTGCACATATATATAACCCTAGTGTATATGTATTTGATATGTAACGACACAGGCTAGGGGCGGTTTTCAGTACTTCATTACATTTACTGATGATTTCAGTAGATATGGATATGTGTATCTAATGAGACACAAATCCGAATCCTTTGAAAAGTTCAAAGAATTCAAGAATGAAGTACAGAATCAACTCGGTAAAAGTATTAAGATGCTTCGATCAGATCGAGGTGGTGAATACTTGAGCCGAGAGTTTCTTGATCATCTAAAGGGTTGTGGTATAGTATCACAGCTTACTCCACCAGGTACGCCACAATGGAATGGTGTATCCGAAAGGAGGAACAGAACCTTGTTGGACATGGTTCGTTCAATGATGAGTCAAGCTAACCTTCCTTTATCCTTTTGGGGACATGCATTGTTGACTGCTGCTTATACACTAAACAATGTTCCATCTAAATCGGTTGAAAAGACACCATATGAGATATGGACTGGGAAGCGTCCCAGTTTGTCTTTTATGAGGATTTGGGGCTGTGAGGCTTACGTAAGACGTGAAGCTTTGGATAAGCTCGGCCCTAAATCCGAGAAGTGCCTATTTGTAGGTTACCCTATGGAAACTAAAGGGTATTACTTCTATACTCCCACCGACAACAAAGTGTTTGTTGCTCGGACTGCGATTTTTCTAGAAAAGGAGTTTATTTCTAGAGGAATCAGTGGGAGGCAACTAGAACTCGAAGAAGTTCGAGATCTAGAGACTGAGATGGAACAAGGACAGGAACCACAAGGTGTTGTGAATGAGAATCCTGTTCCTGTAACACATGAACCACGTAGGTCGGATAGGATTCGGCATGAGCCTGAGAGATACGGATTTCTCGTGACTCATACCGGTGATGTGATGCTCATAGATGAGGATGAGCCCACTACCTATCAGCAGGCCGTTGCGGGTCCGGACTCCCAGAAGTGGCTAGAAGCCATGAATTCGGAAATGGAATCCATGTATCAAAATAAGGTATGGACCTTGGTTGATCTACCCGAAGGGGTAAAACCCATAGGGTGCAAATGGGTCTATAAGAGAAAGACCGACATGGATGGTAATGTGATTACCTATAAAGGGCGATTGGTTGCGAAAGGCTTCAAACAAGTTCATGGTATAGACTATGACGAAACCTTCTCACCAGTTGCTATGGTTAAATCCATCCGGATTCTGTTGGCTATAGCTGCATTCCATGACTATGAGATATGGCAAATGGATGTCAAAACCGCTTTCCTTAACGGAAATCTCTTAGAGGATGTGTACATGACACAGCCCGAGGGTTTTGTCGATCCAACAAATGCCAATATGGTATGCAAGTTGCAAAGGTCCATTTATGGACTTAAGCAAGCTTCAAGGAGTTGGAATCTTCGTTTTAATGATGTAATCAAAGAGTTTGGTTTCATCAAAAATGAAGATGAACCATGTGTTTACAAGAAGGTTAGTGGGAGCACAGTAGTTTTCTTGTTGTTATATGTTGACGACATTCTGCTCATTGGGAATGATATTCCGACACTACAGTCTGTTAAGGCTTGGTTAGGAAAGAATTTCTCAATGAAGGACTTAGGAGAAGCTGCCTATGTGTTGGGCATAAAGATCTATAGGGATAGATCCAAAAGGCTTCTCGGGCTAAGTCAGAGTACGTATATTGACAAGGTTCTAAAGAGGTTTAGAATGGAGGATTCCAAGAAGGGATTCTTACCCATGTCACATGGCGTCTCTCTCTCAAAGAGTCAATGTCCTAGTACATCAAGTGAGAGAGAGCGGATGAGACAGATCCCTTATGCTTCGGCAATAGGATCTATTATGTACGCCATGTTATGTACTCGACCTGATGTCGCTTATGCTCTGAGTGTCACGAGCAGGTACCAATCTGATCCCGGTGAGAGTCACTGGATGGCGGTTAAGAATATCCTTAAGTACTTGAGAAGGACTAAGGATGCATTCCTGGTTTACGGAAGCGTTGATGAGCTCGTTGTAAAGGGTTACACCGATGCTAGCTTCCAAACCGATAGGGATGATTTCAGATCGCAGTCTGGATATGTGTTTTGTCTTGGAGGTGGTGCTGTAAGCTGGAAGAGTTCTAAGCAAGAGACAGTTGCAGATTCTACAACCGAGGCAGAGTACATTGCTGCCTCAGATGCGGCGAAAGAGGCTGTTTGGATCAAGAAGTTCGTAACTGAACTTGGGG
The DNA here is from genome assembly GCA_028386065.3 of Turnera subulata. Lineage (NCBI taxonomy): Eukaryota > Viridiplantae > Streptophyta > Magnoliopsida > Malpighiales > Passifloraceae > Turnera > Turnera subulata. The sequence goes on from JAKUCV010006536.1 coordinate 18,045, forward strand.
TGGTTCCTAGTATTGAGAGTCCGATTGAGCTCTATTGTGACAACAATGGAACAATCGCACAAGCTCAAGAGCCTAGATACCACCAGAGATCCAAACACATTCTCCGACGCTATCATCTGATTCGAGAGATCATAGATAGAGGCGATGTCAGGCTGTGCAGAGTTCCTACTGAGAACAATGTAGCAGACCCGTTGACTAAGCCCCTCACGCAGCAGAAGCATGATGGTCATTGCGCATCCATAGGTATTAGATACATGTATGATTGGCTTTAGTGCAAGTGGGAGATTGTTAGTAATATGCCCAAAAGCCAATCTATGGATGATTGTATTCATGTATACATATTTGAGGTCATGCCTATATATATGATTATGAGATAATCACTTGCACATATATATAACCCTAGTGTATATGTATTTGATATGTATATTCTTAAAAGTCCCTAGTCGTTTATTATTATGGTTGGGTTGTAATAATAAAATAAGACTAGCGTATGTTGAGGATTGTATGAGTTACGAATTCTGCATACAGGTACAAGATGGGGATCTTGTTGATCGGACCGACCCACATAAGAACGCTACATGGAACGTTATATGTATGTCGATAGCGTTTCTTATAGATGTATTGTCCTCCGACCTGAGATCATAAAAGTATCCAACATATGAATCATGTATTTTGATATTACTCCTAGTCATCCGTAACTGGGAGGACATAAGGGTAATCATTGGGTATATGCCTAGTATGTAGTGGGTTTTGATTGATCAAGAGGGGATTCGTCCGACCTATACAACGGGTATATTATCGAGTAGGTTTCTTGATAGAGTTGAACTGTTAAATGCATGGCCATGCTCGGATAGGGTGATATGATGATATCACGGGAATCCATTTTATACAGTTAACTCGAGGATCAAGAAACCGAGATTAGACATATACGAGAATGACATTTCCATGCCTCGGTCTAATCTTGATAATGGGATGATAGGACGATGACATATTCCGAGGCATAGTGAATCAGTTCTGATCTTGTCGTTCGGGTAGCAATGATGTGTTGCTAGACGCCGCTCTTTGTTTATGATTGTAAAATGAGATTTTACAATCATTGCCGGACGTTACAAGTGCCTACAAGGTCACACACATAGAACCGATGATTCGAGCAGATGGTTGAACCGTGGTTGGACCATGGTTGGACCGGGTGTGGTTGGACCGTGGTTGAACCGTGGTTGGACCATGGTTGAACCAGGGCCGGTTTTGGATCAATAATTATTGATCTGACTTGAGTGAAATGTTGTGTGTGTTGTGCTGGAAAGAAAGATAGGAGCAGCATTATCTTGTCTAAGACATGATTTAGTGGGTGATGGGCCAAAGGGGGTAGGCCATCACTTGCACTATCTTGTGTCTCCACTTGGTTTTGAATGATTAGATCATTCACTTCCTTGCTTCGCTTTTGCTGGACGTTTTTGCTGCTCCCCTCTCCTGCCTTGTGCTGTTTTTCCAGTCCACACATATACACCACCATCTCTTCTTCTTTGTGAAAGAAAGGAAGAGTCAAAACACACCTTATACACAGCCCCGGTTCTTGTTGCTAGCACTTCAGTCCGGAGCTCGAGGCTTGCTTCGTGGGACGATTCCAAGCCATCACGGTTCGTGTGGATACCGTAGAGGAGCAGGTCTTCTTCTTGCTCTTACTGATTCCATACACAAGTTAGGTGAAAGATCCTAACCTTACAGGTATGTAAAAAATTGTTATACGGTTTTCTAGCTTCACATGTGTTCTTGGTTGTTTCCCTTGTCTTCCGTTGCATCCTTTTGCTCTTATATGAATGTCATATAGCCTAGGGAAACTTACAGTTTCAAGTTGTTCAACTTGTTTCCTTAAAGGTATACATGATGAACATTCCTCTATACTCTTCTTTCCTAGCATCTTATTTTCATCCTTCAGCTTCCTATTCTCACATGCCAATTTTTCATTTTGTTCTTTTAAGGAACCACTTGATAAACATTCCTTGGGTGTGTCTAGAGTCGTATTTTCTTCCTTAAGATTCTTATTCTCATTGGACACTTTTTCCATATCATTTTCCAAAGTTATAACTTGTTTCTTTAAACTCTTGTTAACTTTAGAAATAGAAATGAATTCACTATAAAGCTCATCAAATGCATTTTGCAATTCTTCATATGTAAAATTTTCATTTGGAGAAGTGGTACTTACCTCTTCCGGTTCTTCCCTTGCCATGAGACATAGGTTAGCTGTTTCTTCATCATCGCTATCGGATGATTCATCGCCGGAATCGCCTCCCCATGAGATGTATGCCCTATGCTTCTTGTAGGGCTTCTTCTCCTTTCCCTCCTTTGCTTTGGGGCACTTGGGCTTGATGTGCCCAATCTCTCCACACCCATAGCATTTGGGTGTTCCGGACATCTTTCTCCCTTTCTTTACAAATTCCTTCTTCATGAATTTGTGGAATTTGCGGATGACAAGTCCGAGTTCCTGATCGTCATCGCTAGAGTCCGATTCAGTGAGCTCTTGCGTCTTGGAGGTGGAAGCTTTGAGAGCTATGTTTTTATTCTTTGGTTCCTGCAAAGAGGGTTTAAGAATAGTGGTTTCATAGGTTAGAAGAATACCTCTAAGACTGTCAATGGTTGTGTTCGTTGTCCCGATGTTTTCATAGATTGCGTCGGCTTTAGAGCGCCATTCGGGAGTGAGGCATCTAAGGACTTTTCTGACCAAGTCCTTGTCGGAGTAGACCTTCTTGAGAGCATGAAGGTTATTTACGATTTTAGAAAATCGTTCGAACATCTCCTCTATTCCCTCGTTCTCCTTCATTCGAAAGAGTTCATAATCTGCAGTGAGGGAGTCGATTTTGTCCTCTCGAACTTGATTGGTTCCTTCGTAGGTGACCTCCAGCTTATCCCACATTTCTTTTGCGGTGGTGCAACAAGAAATTTTCCGGTAATCATCGGGGTTGACTGCACAATAGAGCATGTTGATTATTTGGCATTGTTTTCAACCATCGTAATGTCTGCAGCGTTGTACTCCTCCTCCGTCTTTGGCACTTGGATTTCACCAACTTTCTTCGTCGGAATTTGCTCTCCAATCTTCATGATTCGCCAAAGAGCATAATTGTTGGATTGGAGGAAAATTCTCATCCTCTCCTTCCAGTAGCTGTAATTAGTGCCATCAAAGAGAGGTGGACGAGTGGTTGATTGTCCTTCGAAGAGTCCTGCATAATTACTTGAAGAAGCCATGGAAAGTTTCTCTCAAACGGTTAAGTCTTTCAGAGAGTTAGGCTCCGCTACCAATTGTTAGAACAATAGCCCTAGGCTAGAGGGGGGGTGAATAGCGTTTATCGGACTAATACGAAATAAGCAGGAAATAAATGCGGAATTAAAACAATTGAAGGACACAAGCAATTTATCCTGGTTCACACACACACTACTTGTGTGGCTAATCCAGTCCTTCAAGAGACTCTCTTGAAGATTCCACTAACTATGTTAAGCTTACGGGTGCTTAACAAACCGTTACAAACCTAGAGTTCTAATCACAAGAAACTCTAATCTCTTGCTTGAAGATACCACANAGAGTTCTAATCACAAGAAACTCTAATCTCTTGCTTGAAGATACCACACTTCAAGACTTCTCTCAAGGAAAGAAAACTCACTCTTCCTATGAGCTGCTACAAGGGAACTAACCTCCCTTAGGGTATATAACAACACAATCACTCAAACAAAGGCTCTCACAAGAGTAGATATGAGTTACAGAATTTAAGCTCAAAAAGGGCAACTCTCAATCCTCAAAGGATATTGGCTCAATTAAGATTTGTAATGTATGTATGAATGAATAGCATGAATGTAGAGAGTTGATTGATTTATAATTAGTGCTGTAAATGAACAATTTATAGCTCTGAAAACATGTATAGCCATTTAGGATCCACTTAAGAAAACATCTTTAAACAAGACATAGTGGGTAATGAAAAGTTGTCAGAAATAACGGCCACAACATCGATGTTTAAAGGCTTTAACATCGATGTTCTGTCCAATAAATTTGAATTATTGGGCTAACGGTAACTTAAACATCGATGTTTACTAACCCAACATCGATGTTATTTTGATTCTGTGTAAATCCGTTTAAAGCATCATGTGAAGAACATCGACGTTTCAAAACCAACATCGATGTTATTTTGCTTCTGTGAAAATGAGATGAAAACTGATCATTGAAGAACATCGATGTTTACTTTATAACATCGATGTTATTTTGCTTCTGTGAACAAGAGTTAAAGATTGATCATTGAAGAACATCGATGTTCACTAGACAACATCGATGTTATTTTGCTTCTGTGAAAAATGAGTTTAAAGAACCAATTTGAAGAACATCGATGTTCTAAAGCCAACATCGATGTTTTGCTCATGTAAAAATATTTTCAAATGCAACAGTCATGAGAACATCGATGTTTACAGTCAAAACAACTTCGATGTTATTTTGGCTCGGCAAAAACGATTTTAAGAATGACTTGAAAGAACATCGATGTTACAAATGGGAACATCGATGTTATTATTAATTTTAAAAGCAACGGTCATTATAACATCGATGTTATTTGCCTACTGCCAATTTTGGAAAATTGTTTAAAGGCATAACATCGATGTGCCAAGAACACAACATCGATGTTATTGACTCAGAAAACATTTTTATGTATGAGCAAGAATTATATGATGCAAGAACAAAGTTGTTTTAATTTTGAGCCAATGTCCTAGAAGAGTTGAGTGTTATACCTTGTACAATTTATGAATCTAACTCTTCTTTCTTGGCTCTTCAAATCTTGTGCTCTTTCACTTTGATCCTCTGCTCTTGATTTGTTTCTTTTGCTTGAAGATTGGTTTGCCTTCATTTCAATTCAGTTCTTTTTGCTTCCTGAATAGTTTGTCAATATCAAAACCTATAAGAAGCAAGGAGGCATTAGTTCCAACACTTATTGGTTTTTGCTGACGTCAAAAGGGGGAGATAAATATTGTTTGTTCTACTGCTGTTGCGATATATTCTGTGTATGGAAATTTTTATGCAGGGAACAACATTTGGCTCAGTGGAGCAGCCAAATGTCGATGAGCGTATAATGTTAAAAATTTTGGCTCATATGAAAAGCCAAATGACTATTGCTGGAAATACTCATGCGCTTATAATGCTGTTAATCGATGATATATTTGGCTGATGGTTAAACCAAATGTTATATTGTAAATTTGTGTATGAAATCATACAAGAGAAACTTGAATATTGTGCTCTTATGCAGGGGGAGTTTTTAGTATACGATGCATATACGCAGGGGGAGCATTTGGCTGAAAAATCGAGCCAAATGATTGCGTTAGAATTTTCTCGAAATATGCTTTAAGACAGGGGGAGTTTTGCTTATCCAGTTAAATTTTTTCTAACCATAGTTTTAATGGCAAAATAGACAACATGTTTGTCATCATCAAAAAGGGGGAGATTGTTAGCCTAAACATGTGTTGAGTGCTTAATTATGTAATTAATTAAGACTGATCTTGTTTAGTATATTTCTGATGAGTATTCAATGGTTATATTATTATTTTGACGATTAACAAACAATATGAAAAGCCCTTGTGTGTTTTAAGCATTTGCAGAAAATTTGGTTTCTGGCAGAAACCAAATACCTGAAGATTTGGCTTCAGCGTGGCTTTTCCGTCGAACCAAAATGTCATTGTCTGGGCAGTTGGAGAAGTGGTCCCGAAAAGTAGCTGACTTTTGTGCAATTAAAAAAACGGATTTACTTGGCCTCCAAGAGTCAACTAACTGTCAAAAAAGTAGTCCTCACACTCTCTTTCATGCCATCAACGAGCTGGTAGTCCTCATTTCCTTTTTTGGAGAAAATTTTTGAAGACTGAAGAACAATTTCTGGCCAAGTAATTACCAGTTATGGTTGAGCCAACAGCCAAATGTTGACAGTTCTTAAATGAAGAAAGAAGTCAACTTGTGCGCCACCTGGAAGCAATCTAGCTGTTGGAAGACACTCCTCTCTATCCTTAGAATCTATAAATAAAGGATTGAAGCCTCACAACAAATTAACCTAGCCATTCAAGAGATTCTAAGTTGAGAAAAGAGCTTACCTTGTGAGATATTCTAGTGCTTAATTTGTGTAACTTCTTGAGTGAGTCACTCTTGAAGCTTTGCCTTGTGAAAGGTTGTAATCAGTAGGATTAGGGGATAATCATGTTGGGTAGACAAAGCTAGGTTCAGCTTTAGGTTAGGTTTAGCAAGTTCAGCCCGCAAAAACTTGTGTATCATAGGTTATTTGGCTCGCCTGTAAAAGCCAAATTAGTGGATAGTTTAGAAATCCTAAAGGGGGGACTTTTAGGTAGTGGATGTACTCCTGAGTGGGGAACCACTATAAATTCCTTATGTCCATTGCTTTTCTGTCTTCATCCTTGCATTTTCACTTAAGCTTAACATTTGGCTTCTGTGTCGAGCCAAATCTCTGAAAAGCCGAAAAGGAGGAAAAGCTAATTCAACCCCCCTTCTTAGCCTTTTCTGGGCCAACAGAAGGCGCTGCTGCAGGCACTAGTGGAATTGAAAGCTGCATCCCCTGGGAGTAATGGGGGACAAACTTCGAGGGTCGAGACAAGGAAGGACATTGTGTTGGCCCTAATTAACGGGTAGTAGTTCAAGTGCCTAAAGTAGATGAGGATAAATTCAAAGGACTTGAGGAGCTGGTGAAGAGCAGAAAGAGAAAAGAGGATGATTGGAACCTTGATCGGTTATATCTATTTCCTGAGGCCCGACTACCTGAGAAGTTCAAAATGCCAGACATGGAGAAATTTAGCGGGACCGGATGCCCCACTACTCATTTGAAGATTTATGTTAGGATGTTGCAACCTCTAGGGGTAGCACTGAGCTGATGACCTAACTGTTTCAAAGAACTTTGTCTGGTGCCGCCCTGAAGTGGTTTATGACCTTGGATGACAGCCGTTTAGCAAATGGGAGGATATCTGCAGGGAATTCTTGAAGCAGTATAGTCACAACACTGAAGTGGATGTAACCAAGAGGGATTTTGAGACAACCAAACAAGAGGCCCAAGAAATATTATCCGCATTCATTACAAAGTGGCGCAAGAAGGCCTCCTTAATGATAGACAGGCCCATGGAGGAAGATCAAGTGCAAATGGTGATCAAGAACCTTTAGTCTGTTTACTATGAATGCATGGTTGGTAATTATTATGTGAATTTCAGAGCCCTGATCAGGGGCAGGAACACAACTAGAAGATGCCATTGGTTTGAGTAGGATCAAGATGTGTGTTGACACTACAGCCCCGAGGAAGAGCTTTGGGTCGATGCAAGGGAAGAAGTCTGCCGAGAAAAACTATGTGGCTTCCCAAACTCCTGTGCACAACATTAGGGAAGTCACTCCTCTCCTAATTATAAGTTTCCTAGAAGCTATTACGACATTCATAATGAGCTAGACACGCAGCGGAAGCTAGGAAACTAAACCAAGAACCACATGTGAAGCATATAAACCGTATAACAAAATTTCGTACCTTGTTCGGTTGAGGTCTTTCACCCAACTGCTGGAACGAATCATCTAGACCAAGACGAAGGCTGGAACGAATCAGTTAGAGCA
>JAKUCV010006537.1:0-14392 GCA_028386065.3 Turnera subulata
TATTTTATTATTACAACCCAACCATAATAATAAACGACTAGGGACCTTTAAGAATATACATATCAAATACATATACACTAGGGTTATATATATACGTGCAAAAGATTATCTCATAATCATATATATAGGCATAACCTCAAATATGTACACATGAATACAATCATCCATAGATTGGCTTTTGGGCATATTACTAACAGCAAAGACTGGATCTTTGGCATTTGGCCAGACTCTCTCACCTATAGGTATCTCAAATCTCTCGGGTGTTATCTTATGGTTGTGAATACCCGACCCAAAATCACTTAGACCTATTCACCTAATCCTTTCATCTTCTTCCTCGGGTCGATCCCATGACATTAAAGTCGCCACCCAATTTTTATTAAGGAGAAAACTTGGAAAAACCCTTCATATGACTCCTTTAGGCTACATGGTCATGGCGAACCAAAGTCATGGGATTGAGGGTTCGTCACAAATGGGAAGGTCTTAGGCACCCATCCGTGTTGGGTCGAGACAATGTGCAATTACAAAATCCAAGTGTGCCTTGTGTAAGTGTACAAATGTGCAAAATAAAAGAATGGGGGAGAAGAAGAAGATTTGGCTTGCATCCCATTGCAAAACCGAGACTACCTAGGTACTCGAGTGACCAGGGTCAAAGCCACATAGTTCTAAACGTGGCACTAGTCGGCCACTTACATCATCAAAAACATCAACATATAATCAGCAAAGAATCAATCAAAAGAGTTTAGTGTTACCTCTAGTAGTCCTCCTCTAGCTCCTTGCAATGGGTTGAGTTCTACACCCACCTTCGTGCCACTTCTAAGCTCAATGATTGGTCCTCCTCTTGATTCCTCCTTGCTAGACTACTACTGATGCCTCCCACGAAATTCCTCCAGAGTTTCTGCCTAAGAATGTATCTCTAGACTTCGAGAAGTATAGTTTCTCCAAGCAATCAAGGCTTATGTGTGTATATGTGAGAAGAATTGTCCTTCTCTTGAAAAGTGTGTGAGGGGTCCTATTTATAGTGTTCTGGGAAGCCTAGGGGCGTGGACCTGCTTAATGGTGAAGATTATGCCCGAAAATCTGGTCCAAACCCGCGTAGGATCAAATTAGAAACAAAATCGGAAAAAATCGGAGGTTCTGGGCACCTATGATCGCCGCCGCCAGCACCTGGTGGTCGTCATGAGAGGACCGCCGGTCACCCCGCGTGTCACTCGTTCTTTCCTTTTTTAACTCTCAATCCCCCTAATTCAGCTCTAACTTAATCCTAGTGCGTAATTAACCCCTAATTAACCCAGAATCACAAATTACTTGATCCCCACTCTCCTAAACCATTCCAAGACTGATTGATTACACATTGATACCCATTTTAAGCAAAATCATACCAAAAACACAAAGTCTACTTAAATGATGATTTAACTCTGATTTTCCACGAAAATCGGAGTTAAAATTAATCTGCAAGAATTGTGTTAATGGGCTATTCAAAATTTGGAGAATTTACTTAGGCCCTTAAACCTATTTTTAACCCAAGAATAAATCATCTCAATATACTTGGATTAAGGAATAGAAAAAAGGCCCAAATGATATATTCCAGCCTAAATAAACCTTATTATATATTTTATTCTAAGATTAAATCATCTCATTAACCCTAGAGTTCAAATGCATGGAGGTCTAAATTACCAAAATACATCATTTCTAGTAAGTTAAATTCATGACTTGTCTTAATCGTAAGATTGAATCATCTCATTAATTCCAGGTTCAAGTATGTTCAAAATCTAATCCTAGTAGAAAATTCGTGAGTCAAATTTGGGTATTCACAAATGTCCCTCGTTGATGAGTCTTTAAAGATTAAAGACGAAACAACGCAAGAAAAGAACAACCAAATTTGAATGATAAATATATGGCGTGCGTGCCGAGCTTTGGAGCATCCCATGCTCCTCTTCAGGAATCATCTCATCCTAAAGTTTTGAGGGACTGGCTCTCGGTTTCTGAGAGTCATCTCATCCCAGGTTGTCGGGAATCATCTCATCCCGGGGCAATAGAATCATCTCATCTATCGGGTTGTTGACAAAGAATCATCTCATCTTTGTCGGCTGGATTCTGTTTGGGAATCATCTCATACCAAGCTATGATTTCCGGGAATCTTCTCATCTCGGGGCGATAGAATCATCTCATCAATCGGGTCAATGACAAGGAATCATCTCATCTTTGTCAGCTGGATATTCGACGTTCGGTCTTTGGGAATCATCTCATCCCAGGGTTTGCGAGAATCAGGTCCTAGGCTTTGGTTTTGCAGATACTGGGTAAACGGCTTTTGTCTGGTTTCCTCATTACGAGAACTGGGTTCCTGGCTTCCGACTTGTATGTCTCAAGGTCTGGTCATCTTGGGTTTGCAAGGGTTGGGCTCTTGGCTTATTGGTTTTCCTCATGTCTAGACTCTCTCATAGTTTTCTCTCATCTTGATTCCTCATGTCTGGTTTCCCTCATATCTGGTTTGTCTTGCTCTACTCATGGTTCGTAATTATCTGGATTCCCTCGTATCTGGACTCCCTCACGATTTTCCCTCATCTAGGTTCCCTCATGTCTGGTTTTTCTCACTTCCCTCATAGTTTTCTCTTTTCTGGGTCCCTTCATGTCTGGTTTCCCTTCTCTCATGGTCTGCGGGAGCTAGGTCCCGGCTTTAGGTTCTCTCCTAATTCTCCCATGGTCTGGATTCTCTCAAGGTTCTCTCTTGTCTCATGGTCAGTTCGTTCTGGGCTCTTCTCAGGGTTGCAAGGATCAGGTCCTTCGTTTTTCACTCATGGCTCAGTTGTCTTACCTCTGGGTACCTCTTGTTCTCTCATTGTCTTACTCGTTTGTGTTTGCTCATCTCTTGGTCGAGTTTTCTGGATCCCATGACCTTAAATCAATTCTAATTAGGTGTGTTGTGCCCCTTGAGACATAAAAACCGGAAGACGGGGGGTGATGCCCCTATTATCTTATCAAGGTTTGGGAAGTTATGCACGCATGATACAATTCACTTACAGACATTTATTGTTAAAAATTCAAGCAAAACCAAATAGGTTCCCCCTATCTCAGTTAACAGTTTGACCTCAACAAACGGGTATAATTTTCTTTTCTTCTCCTCTGTTTTCTTTTTGTTTTCTCTCCCCCAATTTTCTGGATTTTTTTCATTTTTCTAGGTGGGCCCATTTTATCGACCTGGCGGTCATGCGGTTGAAGGACCGTCGCCACATGGCAGTCTTACATGGATGACCGTCGGTAGTGGCGATCTTCACGACATGACGTCGGCGGTGGCAGTTATGTTCCCTGAAGCTTTTATTTTTGGTTTTGAGGCCTAGGCTTTAGGGTTTTCACGAATTTCACCGACCTTGGAATGATATAAATAAGACCTTAGGTACCCAAAGATGTCTATAACTCATCAAAATATCTTCCAAACACATCTGAGATAGCCATGATTGGAGATTTTCGTGCCAAAGTGCTCCAGTGGATGGAGGATGTTCCCCAAGTGCGTCACCTTGATTTCAAGCTACCGGGGCTTTCTGCCTTATTCAACCTGGCCATAGTGAAGGTTGACGAAGACTTGATTCATGCTGCAGCTATGTTCTGGGACTATGGCCGCCGTGTGTTTCGTTTTGGCCCCTCTATGGTGGAACTCTGCCCATTGGTGGATGAATTTTGTGCACTCCTTGAAATCCAGGTGAAGGATGATGTTGCCATGGTTTCTCCTACTGCAGTGACTAAATCTAAGGTTAGTGCCTTTTTATCCGTTACCGATGAGGAGATGGAATATTTGATAGGCAAGGATGCGTATATGAATTTGTCACCACTAGTTGTTCAATAGTCTGTTGACGTCGTGCTGCGCGGGTATCTAGAATGTGACGCATCTTGGAGAGATAAGCATGATCATGCCTTAGCTCTTGTGATGGTGTGTGAATTCCTACTGACAGGTCGCTCCGGTACCTATTCCCTAAGTATAGGTGCACTGGTAGCCGAGCTGTTTAGTGGTCACAGCATAGTGGCTACTATTTTTGGGGAAACTCTTTCTTGTTTAGACAACCTGACAGCTTATCCTGATAGACCCTTGACGGGTTCTCCACTACTCCTCCAGGTATCGCCTGTAGCTTTCATGCGTCTTTCGAATTCATCTTCTTTCCCACTTTTCTTATGAATCTGTTTCTTTGTAGATGTGGTTGTGCGATCATCTCAAATTGATCCATCCTCCAAGGTCTGGCTTGTATACTTCAGGAGAATACCATGAGCGGGTCTCTTCCTATACCCCTTCTTCTGTCAAGGGATGGGAGACTTTCATGAAGCATTTAGAGGAATATCAAGTCATGTGGCACTTTTGAATACCCGACCCAAAGTCACTTGGGCCTATTCACCTAATCCTTTCACCTTCTTCCTCGGGTCAATCCCATGATATTGGAGTCACCACCCAAATTTTATTAAGGACAAAACTTGGGAAAAACCTTCATGTGACTCCTTTAGGCTACATGGTCATCGCGAACCAAAGTCATGGGATCGAGGGTTCGTCACAGATGGGAAGGTGTTAGGCACCCATCCGTGTTGGGTCGAGACTATGTGCAATTATAAAATGCAAGTGTGCCTGGTGCGAGGGTGCATGTGTGAAAAATAAAGAGAAGGGGAGAAGAAGAAGATTTGGCTTGCATCCCGTTGTAAAACCGAGACTACCAACGTACCCGAGTGATCGGGGTCAAATCCACGTAGTTCTAAACATGGCACTAATCGGCCACTTACAACATCAAAAGCAACAGCATATAATCAGTAAAGAATCAAACAAGAGAGTTTAGTATTACCTCTTGTAGCCCTCCTCTAGCTCCTTACAATGGGTCGAGTTCTACACCCATCTTCTTGCCGTTCCTAAGCTCAATGGTTGGTCCTCTTCTTGACTCTTCCTTGCTAATCTACTGCTAATGCCTCCCACAAAATTCCTCCAGAGTTTCTGCCTAAAAATATGTTTCTAAGCTTGGAGAAGTAGAGTTTCTCCAAGCACTCAAGGCTTATAGGTGTGTATGAGAGAAAAGTTTGTGTTCCTTTGAAATGTGTGTGAGGGGTCCTATTTATAGTGTTCTGGGAAGCCTAGAGGCATGGACCTGCTTAATGGTGAAGAATATACCCGAAAATCTGGTCCAAAACCGCGTAGGATCGAAATTAGAAACAAAATCGGAGATTTGGACGAATCTGGGATGAAAATCAGAGCTAAGATTAGTCTTCAAGAAAAGTTTTAATGGGCTAATTAAACTCTGAAGAACTAACTTTGGCCCTTAAACCCATCTTTAACCCAAAGATAAATCATCTCATTAAAATTGGATTAAACATAGACAAAAGGCCCAAAAGCAAATTTCAGCCTAAATAAACCTTATTATATATTTTATCCTAAGACTAAATCATCTCATTAAGCCTAGTACACCAATATACAAAGGCTCAAGTCACTAAAATGTGTTACTTCCACTAAGATAAATTCTTAACATGCTTTATTCCTAGGACTAAATCATCTCATTAACCCTAGGTTCAGACATTTAAAATCTAACTTTTATGGAAAATTCGTGGGTCAAATTTGGGTGTTCACAGATGCCCCTCGTTGATGAGTCCTTTGGAACTAAGGACGAAACAACATAAGAACAATAACAACCAAATTTGAATGATAGATGTGTGTGGTGTACGCCACCTATTGGAGCATCTCATGCTCCACTGTGGGAATCATCTCATCCCAAAGGTTTGAGAGATCGGCCCTCGATTTGTGGGAATCATCTCATCCCATGTCTCGGGAATCATCTCATCCCGAGGTGATAGAATCATCTCATCTATCGAATTGTTGACAAGGAATCATCTCATCCCATGTCTCGGGAATCATCTCATCCCGAGGTGATAGAATCATCTCATCTATCGGATTGTTGGCAAGGAATCAACTCATCCTTGTCAACTAGGCTTCGATTTGGGAATCATCTCATCCCAAGTCGTGGTTTTCGGGAGTCATCTCATCCCAATGGCTTCGCCATCGACTTCTGTCAAAAATGTCATTTCACGGCCTAGTTATCTAGTCCCTGGGCATCTCATGCCCCTATACCTTGGGTATCACATGCCCCTACATCTCTCATCAGAAAGGTTCCACTTCGTGGTTCGGTTTTCAGGAATCATCATATCCTGTCGACTGTCTACTCAACACTCTGGTTTGGGGATCATCTCATCCCAAGGTTTGGTTTTGCATGTACCGGGTACACGTCTTTGGTTTTGCTTGTACCGGGTACACGGCTTTGGCTTTGCGTGTACGGGTACACTACTTTGGCTTTGCGTGTACTGGGTACACGGCTTTTGCTTTGCATGTACCCGGTACACGGCTTTGGTTTTGCGTGTACCGGATATACGGCTTTGGTTTTGCGTGTACCGGATACACAGCTTTGGTTTTGTGTTTCCTTAGGTTTGTTCTTTCTCACCTCTCAGTTTTGCATGTACCGGGTACACGACTTTGCTTTTGCGTGTATCGGGTACACGGCTTTGGTTTTTTTGCGTGTACCGGGTACACGGCTTAATATTTTGACGGATCCTACGTGGGCGCCTAGAAATCTTAATATTTGCTCATGGGCACCCAGAAATGCCAATTTCCCCTTTTTTTGTTTCCAATTCGATCCTACGCGGTTTTGGTCAAGATTTTCTGGCATAATCTTCACCATTAAGCAGGTCCACGCCCCTAGGCTTCCCAGAACACTATAAATAGGACCCCTCACATACATTTCAGGACACACACTATTATTCACATACACACTCATAAGTTTTGTTGTTTGGGGAAACTCTACCTCTCCAAGCTTAGAAATATATTCTTAGGCAGAAATTCTGGAGAATTTTTGTGGGGAGCACTAGCAATAGTCCAGCAAGGAGGAACCAAAAAGGAGATCAACCATTGAGCTAAGAAGTGACAAGAAGGTGGGTGGAGAACATAACCCAACACAAGGAGCTAGAGGAGGGCTACACGAGGTAACACTAAACCTTTTTTGATTGATCCTTTGCTGATTATATGTTGATGCTTTTGATGATCTAAGTGGCGACATAATGTCATGTTTAGAACTACTTGGCTTTGACCCCGGTCACTCGGGTACGTAGGTAGTCTCGGTTTTACAACGGGATGCAAGCCAAATCTTCTTCTTCTCCCCTTCTCTTTATTTTCCACACTTGCACACCAGCACAAGGCGCACTTGCATTCTTCAATTGCACAATGTTTCGACCCAACACGGATGGGTGCCTAACACCTTCCCATCCGTGACGAACCCCCGATCCCATGTCTTTGCTTCGCCATGACCATGTTGCCTAAAGGAGTCATTTGAAGGTTTTTCCCAAATTTTGTCCCTAATAAAATTTGGGTGGCGACTCCAATGACATGGGATTGACCCGAGGAAGAAGGCGAAGGAATATGTGAATAGGCCCAAGTGATTTTGGGTCGGGTATTCACAGTGGGTAATGGCGAGTCCATTAATATTTGGACGGATAAGTGGCTGCCCCATGGTGATGGAATGGTCACTTCCATTCCTAGTGGCTCTAATGTGGTGAACCGTTTCTGTGATCTTATTGATAGGGAGAGCATGTGTTGGCGAGCTGGTCTGCTGTCCAATTTATTCACTGCTATGGAGGCCTAGCTTATCAGGTCGATCCCTTTGAGTCGGTATCAGTTCCCTGACATGCTTATGTGGAACTACACCAAAAATGGCTCCTTTTCGGTAAGAAGTGCGTATTGGCTGGCTTTTGATGAGAAGCATGCTGAGTATATGGGATCGAATTTGTCCAATGGAGGCTAATTTTCAAACTGGAAACAGGTCTGGGCACTTAATCTACCTCCAAAGGTGTGCCATTTTTTGTGGCGAGCCTGCCGGCATATTTTGCCTACCCGCAGTAAGCTGATCCGTAGGGGGGTTTCCTGTGCACCGAAATGTGGACGTTGTATTCTGGAAGAAGAGGATTTGTGTCATTTACTGCTGGGCTGCTCAAAGTCGAGGGATGCGTGGAGACAGTCCCCTGTTGTGTCTGTTAGTTCACCATATTTACAGGGAGATTTTAATGATCTGGTGGTGTTTTTTGTTCTCACAGGCTGAGGAAAGTACGCGAGAGGATGCGATTATGATTGTCTGAAGCATATGGCACTCCCAAAATCAGCTCTACTTTTAGCAGAAGGAGATCCTACCTCTACAAATTATGTACATGGCAGCCTCCATGAAGATAGCTTTTCAGTCTAATCAGGGCCGTCCTACTGCTCGTTCCTTCACCTGCATCCGACATCATAGCGACCACCGGAACCCGGGCTTTGTTAAGATCAATTGCGATGCAGGTCTGTTCGGGCATGGCTTTGGTGGATTAGGCTTCGTCGCTCGAGATCATGAGGGGGAGATACTAGCAGCTGGTCATGTTAGTGTTGATTCGATTTCTGATCCGGCTGTTGTAGAGGCAGCTGCAGCAAGATTTGCTTTGGAGAAAGCTGTAGAGCTAGGCTTGTAGGAGGTGGTTTTGAAAACGGACTGCCTTCCACTTTTTTCAGTCACTCACTCAACATCAACAATTACTTTCTTATTTTAGTGTCTTGGTTAATGAAATTTTGCTAGTTGCTTTGAATTTTTGGGCAATTTCTTTTTTACATGTCAAACATGAGGGCAACACAGTAGCTCATAGCCTTGCTCAAATGGCTAGAGATACTCCTAACCTTCATGTATACATTGAGAATGCTCCTAGTCACATTCTCGATCTGGTTCACATTGATGCTGTAACTTCTATTCACCAATAATGAAAGTTAGCATCGCTATAAAAAAAAAATAATAACATTAATACAGAGGGAGAATGGATCTGAAACTAATAGAGTGTACACCGCAACTAGCTGAGAAGTGATCGTGCACTATGACCAACTTAACCTATGTGTAGCAGTCATGCAAATGAGGGTGAGAACGGAAACATCTCAATGGTAAAATAGTATTCATGAGTAAACACCATTGAAAAAAAAAACTTGTAACACATTAATGCTCATCAAGAAATTAGTGGTCGCAATAGGCGTAGAACAATAAGAAGACATATAACCCTTTTCGACTATTCTCTCTGAATAACCACGCTCTCCTACACCGAACATCTATACTCACTGACAACTAACCGACAAAAAATTATCCAAGTTTTATTATCAAGGCCCTTGCCATGTGTTGGATGTTAGTTGTGCCTGATGGCCAAGCTAGTTAGACTGGTACTCCATGTAAATAACACTGGGTGCTTACGTAAAAATCTCAATCACAAAATAATTGAGTCTTCCCACTCAGTAGAAGGCGCAATCTGCACATCTCTTCCTATCACAATCATATGGCAACCCCATATACCATACACAACCAGAAGGCATCTCTCTTAGGACTACCGTCTGAGAGTAACAACACCTAACGCGGTGACCAATGACTATTCTTATCATCTCATAACTTACTCATTGACAATCACTAATTCAATCTTTTGTATCTTTTTCATCAAATATATTTCCCGAATTGGTACTCTGCCTCAAGCTCGTCTAGAAATCCAATATCTCTTATTCTTAAAAAATATAACATTGACATCTGCTAACAATAACTACCCGATTACATTGCAAGGTACTCACAAAACTCTTAATTATAGGACTCGACTCAATACTAACAAACACAGGGCCTATTACATGCATCAAAATAGCATTCACAGCCACAATAAAGCATTCAATCACACAAGTAAGCAAAATAGTCCAGGTATCACAGGTAGCATACCGAGTTTTCTCATCATCAACTTGGTTGTCAAAGTCCTCTAGAAAACTTTCAGCGGGTTCCACTCCTTCCTTATCAACTCCCTTACTTCAAATTGAGTATTTGTTTCCTCCTTTTCTTTCTAGGAATGGAAATCCTATATTTTCCATATCCATAAGATTGAGTCCTTGGGCTTCCGAAATAGTGTAAAAAGAAGTGCTTTGGATCATTGATATTTGACTCAGATCTGTTCTTAAAATGTCGGGGCATTTTGAATTCTTTGTTGACACGGATAAAGTCAAAAACATTTCTCTAAAATTCTTCTGATATAGAAACACCCTTGTTGGAACCTTTTACTTTGACAACATCCAGGGTTCCTCAACAATGCTATATTTAACACTGGGAAAATCCTTAACCCTCCCCTTCTTACTAAAATTATTTTTTTGACGAAACAAAGACACACGCCATTTAACAAAACCATGGTGATTTTGTCAAACGCGGAATGTCATATAACACACACACCCATGCAAGATGCAAGCGATGTGGGACTTTGAAGAGCCACCACAAAGCTTGAAGCAGTGCAGACCCTCAAAGACACACACATGCAGACACACACAAAAGGCACACAAGCCAAATTTTTGTTTTTTTGACGAAACAAAGACACACGCCATTTAACAAAACCATGGTGATATTGTCAAACGCGGAATGTTGTTGTGAATTATGAGCAATATTTGGTAACACGAAGTAAGCTGCGTGGTATCTCACAAGGCTCATAACCTTGAGGTCATAGGTTCAAATCCCTTCTCCACAAAATAAAATAATAAAACAATTTGGATAGTTCCCATTAACTGACAAGTAATTAATTATTTATTTTGAGCAAAAGAAAAGAGGGTGTGGGATAGAATCACTAGAGTATTGTGAATACCCGACCCAAAATCACTTTGGCCTATTCGCCTTTTTTTTACACTTTCTTCGGATCAATCCTATGTCAATAGAGTAGCCACCCAAATTTTATTAAGGAAAAATTTTGGGAAAAACCTTTTGATGACTCCTGATGCAAACGGAGGCAAGTTTAGAGGTTCGAGGAATGATGCACGCCAAGGCGACCATGGAGGATGCAATGGTGTCAAGCATGGAATTTGGATCTATTCTAACAAGCTCAAAGTTCATCATCATAAGCTTACTTCAGAGTCAAGTCCAAAATTCGATCTCACAAGAAATTTAAGAAGAGATGGAGATTAAAGTCAAGAACGCGGAGAACTCGCGCGGAAATTCCTGGAGCGTGCAGTCTCGGAAATAAATTCATATCTCGAGTTATACAACTCGGATTTCTGTGATATTGGACTCTCTGGAAAGATAAGATAAAAATTTACAACTTTGATGTTGAGACCAGAAGCTGAATCGGCCTTTTTCATTAATTAAAATGCACTTGAATTCGACGGACAGATTCGGTCCGAAAATTCAGTTTTGTATTTTTTTAATTAGGGTCAAGTCCATGTAATTGGGTTTAATTATTGTGGGCTTTAGTTAATTAGTTTGGGTTAATATTGTTTGGGTTTATTTGAGTTCAATTCAATGTTGGATTCAATTAAAACCTAATTGTCTTTGGGTTAGAGTAGGCGTCAAACTTGGAGACAAAGTCAAAATCCAATTTGTCTAGGATTTAGGAATTGATGCCGAAGGATTAGGGATTTAGTATAAATAGGAACCAATACTTTATGTTTTCGACAGATATGTTGATTATTGAGAATAAAATTGCCCTTTGAGGTTTTCTTTGATTGTGGATTCAATCATGTTTATCGAGAGTGGATTCTCTTGGGTTTATACTAGGGTTTGAGTTTACTTATCAAGTTTCTTGCTTATGGCGTTTATTCAACTCCTTGTGATTCTAATCCCTTTGTTGCCTATTCCTTAATTGAGTCTAAGAGGTGAAGAATAGAATTGCTAAAACCTATTGTTGTGTATCTACTTCTTTGTTGTCTAATCCGGTGTAGAGATTAGGAGGTGAAGGAGACTTACACGGCGAGTTTGATTGAGATTGACGATCGGGACAATCAGATAGTTACGGAGGTGGAACTGGTGGATTCCAGGGCTGTTGCCGTATCATCTTTTGGTAGCGGAGCTAAGGTTTCAATCAATCATATCCTTTATGTAACGTCCCGGCTTGTCGATTGTCACTACAGACCAACACGGGACCTTTCGAGCCGTATCATCTTTTGGTAGCGGAGCTAAGGTTTCAATCAATCATATCCTTTATGTAACGTCCCGGCTTGTCGACTGTCACTACAAACCAACACGGGACCTTTCGAACATGCTTTGTCCTCACTCGCACGTTTCTGGGAAAAAATTCCTAGGAGGTCACCCATCCTAGAATTGCTCCAAGTCAAGCACGTTTAACTTTGGAGTTTTTCTAGAATGAGCACCGAAAAGGTAGGTGCACCTTGTTGATATAGTTAGTACCCATCAAACCGTTTAAGCTACTCTCAATTGTACAGTTCCATACCAGTACAACCTCGAAATCGCTCTAACTGTGCAGCCCCATCCCTACACAGTCTCAGGATCTCATCTATTCCGGTGTGGATCGGTTCGTTTAAGCTACTCTCAATTGTACAGTCCCATACCTGTACAACCTCGAAATCGCTCTAACTGTGCAGCCCCATCCCTACACAGTCTCAGGATCTCTCCTATTCTGGTGTGGATCGGTTCATTCCCGTGTCCCTCCGTCTAGAAGCCTGCCAGAAGCCGCTCCTTGTCCATGCTCATCCCGGCACCGGCGTACACTTCCCGTGCTCATAGACCCTGGGGTGTCACAGGCCCACCAGCTTCTGCTAGGTTCGTCCCCGAACCCTGCATCGTACTAGAGGAGTCCTGAAGCTCCACTACCAACTGTAACGTCCCGGCTTGTCGACTATCACTACAGACCAACACGGGACCTTTCCAACATGCTTTGTCCTCACTCGCACGTTTCTGGGAAAAACTTCCCAGGAGGTCACCCATCCTAGAATTGCTCCAAGTCAAGCACGTTTAACTTTGGAGTTTTTCTAGAATGAGCACCGAAAAGGTAGGTGCACCTTGTTGATATAGTTAGTACCCATCAAACCGTTTAAGCTACTCTCAATTGTACAGTCCCATACCTGTACAACCTCGAAATCGCTCTAACTGTGCAGCTCTATCCCTACACAGTCTCAGGATCTCTCTTATTCCGGTGTGGATCGGTTCATTCCCGTGCCCCTTCGTCTAGAAGCCTGCCAGAAGCCGCTCCTTGTCCATGCTCATCCCGGCACCGGCGTACACTTCCCGCCCTCATAGACCCCGGGGTGTCACACTTTGTGTTTGTGTTTTTTTAATTTAATCGTGGCCTTTCAATTCTTGTTCTTTGTTTAGTTTTTTTGATTTATATAAAAAAAAAAGTGTCGCGTTACTGTTCACCGACTACTGTTCATCGATGTTACTATTCACGGAAAAAAAAAAGGAAAAAAGATTTGAAAATCGACTTGGATATTGTTGGAATTGTGGCCTTGAATTGCAAGATTATCAAGTGTTTCTTGCAGGAAATTGAATTGGTTGATTGAAATCAAGGAGAAGTTAGATTATTTGCTGAGGTGTAATCGAATTTTGTTGGGGAAAGAGTACTGTGATTAGTCGATTTTGTATATCATCTGATATACAAAATTTTTCTGCCGGATTATTTTTCTTTGTTGATTTCGATTTGAGCTGTTTATTGTGTTGGTAATTGTTGTTTCATAATTGCTCAATTGTGCAAATAATCTTTCACATACATATCCTTGTACTTGTGTGTGTCCAATCTTTCTTTCTTGGAGTCGAATTTTGCTTCTAGAATTGATGTCTTATGTTTCTTCTTTAGGTTATCTTTGATTTCTTGAATAAATTGCTGCTGGTTTGGTTGCCTGATTTTGTTTTATTTGAACCTAACATATAAAACTGAAGCAGAATCAAGAGTGGTAAAAGGCTGAGTGTAACATCCATTGCCAAGAGTGAATAAACACAAGTGTAAATACATGAGGAATTATTTTCTACTAACACTTTCTTGCAGGATAACATCATGGAATATTTGAGATACAGTTGTGGAAGACACTATGATGAAGAAGAGTTTGATAGACGCATTAAACTCAGACTTCAAAAGACACCCGAAGCTCAAAAGGTTATCTTCTACACTAGATGTTGTGTAAAGGAAAAAGGTTATAGCTTGAAAGTTGATGCGGGGAGATACACCAACATGGTGAGTACATATGTTGTGGAAACGCTAGGATTGGAGTGTATGAAGCATCCTAGACCTTATCGGCTAAAAGGGAAGAATGACATGAGAGAGATCACGGTAACGAAACAAGTCCTTGTTTCTTTTTCAATTGGGAGGTATTCTGACCAAGTGATGTGTGATGTTGTGCCTATGGTCGAGAACCATCTATTGCTCTGTAGACCCTGGCAATGTGATAGGAGAGTGCCTCCTGAGAGAGATAAGAGTAGGTACTCAATATACATGGGGGATCAGAAGTTTTTCCTTCGGCCATTGTCTCCACAAGAAGTCAATGAAGATCAATTGCATGTTAAAAGTCAAGTGGAAGCATGGCAAAAAGAGAAAGAGGCCGTCCAAAGCATGGAGGCTAGGAATTCAACTCCTAAGCATTATGATGAAG
>JAKUCV010006538.1:0-45306 GCA_028386065.3 Turnera subulata
CCCAAATCAGACCAAGGATCGACATCCTTGTCACAATTTATTAATTAATTCCATTATTCTTATACCAAAAGACTCAAAGGTAAATACCCAAAAACTCTACGTACGGGGATAAACATCCCAAAATCAAATCATAGCACCGGGATAAACATCCCGACAACAAACACAACAAATGCAGCAACTAACAGTGCAACAACCATCAAACTCAACAACCGAGTAATATAGGCACATATTGAAGGAAATCCATCCTCACCTTGGCCGATTACTCAACTTCGGAAACTATGACCGGTCCGACGCCGGCTCCTCGGGAAACTGCCCGATATCCAACCTATACCACAAATCAATATACACTCACATAAATGCACATAATCGGTACTATGATGCCAACATTACAATATATACCCATCCCGGTTCTTATCTGATATTATTATCTTTTATCGAAAATAATTAACCATACGTATTTCCGAATATAATTTCGGTACTATACTTTAATTAAAATTCTTTTTCAAAATATTTTTATAAAATACTATAATTTCCAAAATAATGATCTCCATAATCTTTCCAAAAAAATAATAAGCTATTTATAATTTTTAGAAAATATTTATAGTATTTATCTTTTCTAAGTATATATATAATTTAATTTTCCAACACAAACATAATTAACTTTAATTTCCAAAATACATATTTATTTTTAAAAAACACAATCATAATTTTCCAGACGAAAATAATACTCATATTAAATTTACCGAAATTATTTTTAAGGTATATATATATATATTTCAAATCTAACCATAAAGTTAATTTACAAACAGAATATAATTATCTTAATTGAAGAATTAAGGTATATATATTTTTCTAAAACCCAAACCCAGAATATTGCATACAATTTTCCAAAATAATATTCCTATTTTTTTTCCAGAAATTAATTAGCAGTAACTAACTATATATATATATATACATATATATAAAATAATAATAAATAAATCAAGCCCAGCCCGGATCCAACCCAGGAAGGGCGCGACCCCCCCGGCTAAAACGGGTCTGCAACACGGGTTTCACTCACCTCGACGACGGCGGCGGCGCGAGGAAGGACGCGAGCACCACCTTGACGTCTGGGCGGCACGAGCGGCGTGGAGGCGGCGAGAAACTGGCGCGACGTCGCCGGCAGGAGGCGCGGGGAGCGAGGAACTCAGATCCGCCGGGTCCTCGGCGGGTCAACGGCGCGTCAGGCGGCGTGAGGCGGTGGAACGCGACGGGGAAGGCATGGGTGAGGTCGCCTCGACTCTCCGAGCTCGGTGGTGGCGGCGGTGTGGCGAGGCGCGGCCCAGAACCCGTCGGCATGCACAGTGGCAGTGGAGAGGAGGGTGACGCACTGTTCACCGGCCGGTTTTTCTTTTTCTTCCTTTTTTTCTATTTTCTCTTCTTTTCTTCTATTTTTTTCTTTTCCTTCTCTTTTTTCCTCTTTTTTTTTCTTCTTCTCCTCCGGCTCTCCTTCCTCTGCCTTCTTTTTATAAACTACAATTTACTGTTAATCATATGAAGGTTTAATAATGCAATTCGTCTGCATTACGGGCGAGTCCGATCCGGACCAGAAAATAACACATACCTCCTTAGTTATTTTCCGATGTGATTTTCTGAGAAATTCCGAAACCCGAAAAATACCAACTTAGTTCCAAAAAATCCACGGGAAAATCACGAGCACGGGAAAACCCTCGGTTTCGAAAAACGACTCCCGATTTACCTTGAATTAATTACCCAAGATTAATTCAACAGTAAATCACGGTAAATAGACTTTTACAGTCCGGTAAAAATCCAAAATTTTTACCCGGGCTGTTACATTATCCATCCTCACCTTGGCCAATTTCTCAACTTTGAAGGTAATGACCGGTCCAAAGCCGGCTCCTCGGGAAACTGCCCGATATCAAACCTATACCACAAAACAATATATACACATAAATGCACATAATCGGTATACTATGATGCCAATACTACGAAATTACCCATCCCGGTTATATATCTGTTGTTATTTCCATTTACCGAAAATAATTTACCGTACGTATTTCCGAATATAATTTCGGTACCATACTTTAATTAAAACTCTTTTAAAAATATTTTCATAAATAATTATAATTTTTCAAAGTTATAATCTCCATAATTTTCCAGAAAGATAATAACCTTTATATAATTTCCAGAACACTATAACTCATACTTACCGTATCATTATTAATATGTCCATAACATAGTTACCTTAATTTATCTAAAAAAAAATGATATGCCAAGATCATTATTTCTCTTAAAATCTTATAACATATACTTATTTTCTTTCTAGGTAATATACTCATATAAATTTTATATTTTCTTTTTCCCAGAAAATATGACTTATGTAAACTATATTTTTCCAGATATAAATTATGTTTGTTGTTTTTTTTAAAAAAAAAAAAACTGGGCCATGTTATAGGGCATGCTTGGGCTAGGGTCTGGACCAAACCAATAGCCCACAGCCTAGCCCAACATTACCACCAGCCCACATATTTCGGCCCATCCACCCAAGACTACAAGCCCACTTCCCATAAGGACCAACCCATCACGATTAAACTCACCCTGAACCCATATAATCCTATACACTGCAACTAGGTGGTTGACGGCGGCACGATGGGCGAGAGCAAAGACGGGGTTGCTGGCAGCAGTGCAAGGGAAAGAAACTGATCGGTGGATGACAACGGTGAGGGGCGGCCGGCAGATTGTGCGCGTGAGCGGCGGTCAGTCGCGGCTGTCGACAGCGACGGGATGGAGAGGACTCGATGGCTTGCTCGTCGCCGGCGTGCAGCAGCGAGGATGAACGGATCTCAAGGCGGCGACATCGGCTGCAGTGGTCGCCCGAGTCAGTAAGGGTGCGGCCCGAGTTGCTGCAGCTTGGGTTCAGCGGTGTTGGCGGCGAGGAACGGACGGTGGCGGCTGTTGACGGTGAGTCGTGGTGACAGTCGTGGTGAGCTCGGGCGGCTGCGTGTCTTCGTCACGGTGGCGTGACTTGCAGCGGTAAGGTGTAGGGAGGGGAAGGGAAGAAAGGATGGTGGCGGCGGTTGATGGGGTTCGGTGGTGTGTACCCGGGTGTGAAGTAGAGAAGGAGATAAGGGCGAAGGGAAAAGCAGGAGGGTGTGGGTGTGTGGAGTAACGGGAAGAGGAAAAAAAAAGTAATGGAAGGAGTAATTGGGGGGAGGAAGAGACAAGGGAAGAAAGGAAGAAAAGATTGAAAGTGAGGGGAGGGGCCTGTTAATCACGGGTGGAGGCGGCTGGAAGAAAAGAAAAAGGAAGAAGGATAAAGGAGGAGGAAGAAGGAAAAGAAAGAAAAGAAGGAAGAGAAGTGGGGCCCGCGCGGCTGGGGAAAAACCGGGAGAGAGAAAGAAATGTAACCGGGAAAGAGGAAGAGAAAGGAAAGAGGAGAAAGAAGAGTGGCCTCGTGGCAAGCCACATTCGGCCGGTCCGGATTCTCGCGTCGGGATCTCGTAAACACAGGGATACTCCCGTCTTTTCGAATTTCTGTCCCGAGTCCAAAAATACAACTTGGGCTCGGAAAATCCGATTCATATCCCCGAGCATCGTCCTAGTCTCGGAACTGAAAACCGAGGCTCGGTTAGTTAGAAAGATACTCCCGAGCGCGGGAAAACTCTCGGTTTCGAAAAACGACTCCCGATTTACCTTGAATTAATCACCCAAGATTAATTCATTCAGTAAATCACTGTAGAAAGACTTTAACAGTCCCGGTAAAAATTCAAATTTTACCCGGGCTGTTACTTTAAGTAAATACGAAATAAAAATATTTATATCAAAGAAAATAATTGTTTAACATTTTTTTATTTTTCTTTTTCCAACAAAAATATAAAATAGAAAGGGAATAATAAAAAATTATACCAATTGATTGGTAATTATTATTCCCTAAAAATATGAAAAGCTCCCATTAATTGGTATTAAAATAACAAAAAACCTAAAATTTAGGAAAATAATAATTTTTATCCGATTAATTGGTAAAAAAATAAAAAAAAATACCTAAATTTTAGGAAATTAATAATTATTATTCTCTAGAAATATGAAAAGCTCCCATTAATTGGTATAAAAATAGAAAAATACCTAAATTTTAGGAACGTAATAATTATTATTCCCTAAAAATATGAAAAGCTCTTATTAATTGGTATAAAAATAAAAAACCTAAATTTTAGGAAATTAATCATTATTATTCCCTAAAAATATAAAAAAAATCCTTTTAATTTTTATAAAAATAAAAGAATACCTAAATTTTAGGAAATTAATAATTATTATTCCCTAAAAATATGAAAATATCTAATTAATTTCTATATTTTAGGGAATAACAATTATTAATTTCCTAAAATTTAGGTATTTTTTTTTTAATTTTTACCAAAATATGGGAGCTTTCCATATTATTAAGAAAATAATAATTATTAATTTCCTAAAATTTATGTATTTTTTATTTTTATACCAATTAATGGGAGCTTTCCATATTTTTAGGGAATAATAATTACCAATTAATTGGTAAATTTTTTTTATTATTTCCTTTTTATTTTGTTTTTTTGAAAAAATAAAAATAAACAAAATTATTAAATAGTTATTTTCTTTGATATAAATATTTTTATTTTGTATTTTTTGTTAAAAAAGAATAAAAAATTATTGAACAATTATGGTGCTGCCACGTGTCATGTGCAAGGAATATTCCGTTAGTGCAAGTAACGGAATCCATGTACCCATGGACGGAAGTGGTTAATTGCATCAAATTGGGAATTCAGGTGGTCATTTGACGAAAAAAAAGTTTAGGGGGTAAGTCAAAAATAAACCGGAATTCAGGGGGTTAAAATGTAATTAACCCCTTTTTCTTCTTCTTCTTCTCTTTTTTCTTCCTCCTCTTCATCCAATTTTTTTCTCTTCTTTCTCTGTTTTCTTTTTTTCTTCCTCCTCCTCGCCGCCTACCTTTTTTTTCTCTTCTTCTTTTTTTTTCTCTTCTCTTTTTCTTCTTCCTCCTCCTCCTCGCCGGCTACTTTTCTTTTTCTTCTTCTATTTTTTTTTCTCTTCTATTTTTCTTCTTCCTCCTCCTCGCCAGCTTCTTTTCTTTTTCTTCTTTTTCTCTACTCTTTTTCTTCTTCCTCCACCCTCTTATTCCTTAAACCCACAACAAATCAATGCCAACTAGTATTCGCCAAATCATTCACCTAATCTGGGATCGACCTTTGTGGGATCGATGGCGGACCTCTCGATAATCACCCTTTCAGCCTGCCCCATGGGGGAAGTAGGGGACGCTGCTGGCGGAGCCGTTGGCCATGCCTTTGAGCCCGACTGAGCTCGTCTTCGATCTCTCCAAGCCTAAAAGACGAAGCTCTGGACATCGCCGCCATGGGTAAGCCACTGCACGGTGCACCGCCTCGCGTCTCCTCTCCCTTTCTTTTTATTTTCTTGATCTCCTCCCTTTCCTTCCTCAATCTTTATTTGTCGGATCCCGGAAAACCATGATGGTTTTGTGTTTAGTATTTTTGTATGTTTTTGGGTTCATGGTTTGTGGTTGTTGGTGGTGGACCTATGCTGTTGGACGGCTGTCAATGGTGTTTTGGCCATGGGTTCAGCCGTGGGTGTGGATTCTTTCCCTCATATCAGCCCCCTTCTTTGCCTTCTCCCCTCCCTGCTAGAATGCCTTCAAAATCTAGCACAAACTTCTCCTCTCGAAACCTCAACAATCCAGATGGTGGCGTTTTTGGACTTCATTGTATTTCTTTTATTTATTTTTTTCCTGAAACCAGAGAATTTTGAGAAAAAGAAAGAGAAGAAGAAAGTGTAATTATTTTAATTCGTTTAATTTCTTTCTTTTCTTATGTGTTTTGTTTGATTTTTTATACTGTGTATTTGGAAAATTCATTTCGACGGCCAAGATTATAACACCTGTCGTCTATCCATATCTTCTGTTAACCATAGTGACGAAAATATAGGAAACCCTAACGGAGGTGACTAATTGTACCAAATTAGGAATATAGGTGGTTGATTGATGAAAAAAAAAAAAATTCAGGTGGTGAGTCAAAAATAAACTTGAATTCAGGGGGTCAAAATGTAATTAACCCTCCCAAGCTGGCCTCGTGTCTGAAAATGTACTTGCAGATTCCTCTCCCATGGTGGGTCCTCGTTGAATGATGACGAAACTAATTAAGCTTTGACAATGATAATTAATCATTAAGGAGAAGTTTTGTAACTGGGATTGTCATCCACGGATAAACATTGCAAGTCCATTGCCTTTTCAGTGTCTCTTATATTTTGCTCAAAAAAAAAAAAAGTGTCTCTTATATCTCCTACTCCTAGGGTGAGTTGGCTGAGATTGGATTCAATTCGTGGTTTAGAGTATTGTCACACTTTTTGTGAATTATTTGAAAGTTGGATGAATGTCATAATTGATATGCATGAATGATAAAGTCAAGATCCACTGCTGCTATGTTTGTTTTTGCATGCCAGCAAATCTAAAAATTTTATTTTATGATCTGATTTCCTATATCGTAAGCATGACTAAGCGTGGCTACAAAAGAATTATACCGCCAAGTATTATTGTGTCCAGTAAAATTGGAATATATATAGATTATATATTCTCTGTCACTCTCCTATCTATCACACTCTTCTTAGCTATTTTATTCTTCATTAAGTTTACATTAAGTTTATACCAAGGTAGTTCACCTTCAATTTTATAACACGTTATTATTATTATTATTATTATTATTATTATTATTATTATTATTATTATTATTATTATTATTATTATTATTATTATTATTATTATTATTATTATTCTTATTCTTATTCTTATTCTTATAAACCTTACAAAACTTGAATTTGAAGCCCTTGATATTTCCGAAAGAATTTATATGTCATGGGTATTAGATGCAGAAATGCATTTAGATGCTAATGGTCACATTATAAAATCTAGTCAAGATTAGGCAAAAGCTAAATCTGCTTAAGATAAAGAAAGATCTAGTCAAGATAAGGCAAACGATGTATCTAGTTAAGATAAGAAAAAAGTCATAATCTTTTTTTGCTATCATCTTATCATCTTCATAACAATTTAAAGATTGAATATCTTATTTGCAGATCTTTATAAGAATTTGAAAGAAAGGTATGATCACCAGAAGATGGTCATACTCCCAAAAGCTTGTTATGAGTGGATGCATCTAAGGCTGCAAAATTTTTAATCTGAGTACAAATATAATTCTGCTATGTTTTGAATAAGTTCTCAGATGAAACTATGTAGAGAAAATATTACTGATGTTGATATGTTAGAAAAAACATTCTCCACTTTTCATGCATCAAATTTGCTCCTACAACAACAATATCGTGAAAAAAGTTTCACGAAAATTCAGATTTAGTTTCATGTCTCCTTATGGCTGAACAGAATAACGAGCTATTGATGAAAATTCATGATTCTCGTCTAACTGGCTCTGCCCCATTCCCTGAAGCGAATGCGACAGTGTATGATAGTTTTGATCGTGACCGAGGTCGTGGTCATGGACGTGGACATGGGCGTGGATATGGGCATGGAAGAAACCGTTACAATAACCGTGATCGTAATAGTTACAATAACCGTGATCCTAATGGTTACAATAATTGTGAGGCTTTAAATCACCGTGCAAATAGAAGAAAACGTGTGAATCACACGAATGAGAGAAATAACCACGAAAAGAAAAATCATTTGACAGTCTGCTATCGATGTTGCATGACTAATCATTGGCCACGGGCATGTCGTACAACAAGGCATCTAGTAAAACTCTATCAAGCATCACTAAAGGGCAAATCTAAGATTGTGGAAACCAACTTTGTTCAAAATGATGACCATGATGCCAACTTCCAAACGGGTGCATTTGTAGATATTGATGATTATCTTGTTTACCCTGAAGGAACAATTTGATGAATGTGGGCGTAGAAATGACTGGCCAAAATAGAGAGACGCGATTAAGACTGAGTTAGACTCGCTTATGAAGCGAGAAGTTTTTAGACCGTAGTCCGTATACCTAATGGAGCAGTGGCGAAGCTAGACAAAATTTTTAGAGGGGCCAATATAATATTTTTCCTTAATAATAAGGACTTATGTGAAAAAATAGAATTTAGGAGGGGCCAAAATATAAATTATTATAAGACCTATATGGAAAAAATAAAAATTCAGGGGGGCATGGTCCCCCTTAGCCCCCTCGACCACCGCCAGTGTAATAGAGTAAAACCGGTCAGTTATAAATGAGTATTTGAGGGGAAAATGAACAAATAAAATGAAATAGTGAGATATAAAACACGACTTGTCGCACAAGGATTTTACCCAACAACATAGCATTGATTATGAAGAGACATACTCCCCTATGGTGGATGGAATTATTTTTCGATATTTGATTGGTCTGGTAGTATATGAAAAATTGAAAAGGCATCTAATTTTTTTTTGATACTAATCAAATGAGCTTATTGATCAAAATAGTATATACAAAGAATAGGGAGCCCAGGGTATAAACCATTGTGGTTCCTCAGCAGCTACAACACCCTCGGGTTTCAACCCGACTACTTTGAAAAAGGTATTGTTACAACGTTTCCGGAACACCAACCCCTGAAAGGTTCTGACGACGACAAAACCGCTCCAGCATTGTTAGGGAACCGGGGATGTAAAAGTTTGAACCACCCAAAGGCCCTTACAAATGTTGTTACAACTTATCTCTATGGACCTATAAGCCATGATATATACATGAGAGTTCTTGAAGGATTAAAGTTGCCTGAAGCAACTAACTCCTAGGATATACTCATTTAAATTGAAAGATCCTTATATGGCTTGAAGCAATCTCGATGATATGATATAATTGACTCAGTAAACATTTGATAAAAAAAGCTGCAAAAAATGATTCCTTATATCCATATATTTTTATTAGAAGGTCCATACATATTTTTTCCATCATTTCCGTTTATGTTGATGTTTTAAATATTATTAGAACTCTTGAAGAAGTTTCTAAAGTCGTCGTGCATTGTTTGAAGAAAGACTTTGAGATGAAAGACCTTGAGAAGACAAAACTTTGTCTAAGTCTTTAAATTACACATTTAGAGAATGAGATTTTTATCCATCAGACACATTATACTGAAAAGGTATTGAAAAGATTTTATATGGATAGAGCGCATCTATTAAGTACCCCGATGGTTGTGAGGTCATTTGATCAAAGAAAGATATCTTTAGACCCCGAGATAATATATCTTTTGCTGTCATTTTATTAGCAAGATATAGTTCTGCCCCAACTCGCAGACATTGGAGATAATGTTTTTCAGTATCTTCGGGGCATAATGGATATGGGATTATTCCACTCCTATGGGTCTAAACTCGATTTAATTTGTTATGTAGATGTAGGTTATTTATCGGATTCACATAAAAGCACGGTCGAAAACGGGCTACTTGTTTACATATGGAGAAACTGCTATTTCATGGCGATCCACAAAGCAAAGCATCATTGCCACCTCTTCAAATAACGCAGAAATTGTTACTATACATGAAGTTGGTCGAGAATGTATTTGGCTAAGATCAATGGTTCAACATATTCAAGATTTATGTGGATTAGATAGAGAGAGAGATTCCAACAATGATTTATGAACTTAATGCAGCCGACATTGCCTAATTGAAAGAAGGATACATCAAAAGTGATCAGACAAAGCATATATCACCAAAGTTCTTTTTCACTCACGATTTTTAAAAGAGTTATGATATTTATGTTCAACAGATTCATTCAAGTGACAGCCTGACAAACTTATTTACAAAATCATTTTTCACTTCAACTTTTGAAAAGTTGATAAAGAAGATCGACATGTGATGACTTCGAGACATCAAAGGAGGCCAAAATGAGGGAAAGTAGAATACACACTGTAGTCCTTTTTCCTTCATAAATTTTTATGCTACTCGATTTTTCTTGATAAAGTTTTATGGACTCATTGGAAGGCAGTGCTCGACTCTTCGTCATCAAAATTGGGACTTCGTCTTCCTTAATCTCTGTATTAAAAGTTGGGACTAAATGGAAAAATGATTACTTAAAAATTAAAATGCAATAACGGGATCGGGCCCAGATCCACGCACGCAAACACAGACAAAAAAAGAAACAAGCCCAATAGCATTCACCGAAGTACCGAAGCAGATGCCATAATGGTATTCAGCTCCTTCCCTCCTCCTGCTTTCCTTTCCCAGCGCTTCCCAAAAAAAAAAAAAAAAAAAATGGGAACTCTCTAAAATCTCTCCCCTCCTCAAAATTCCCCTCCCGCCAATTTCCCACCCAAAACTGAAAATAAAAGAAAAAAAATTCCCCAAGTTTGAGGCACAGAAAGAATCCTCACTCCCCTAGAGCTCTCCTTTCTACTTCACTCAACGCATTTCTCCCCCTAACAAACCCTAACTAACTACTACTTCGTGCTCGCGAAACCCTAACACGTCACCATGCCGTCGATTCACTCTCCGGGCAAAATTCACCGATTAGAGATGGAGAACTTCAAATCCTACAAGGGCGAACAGGTCATTGGCCCGTTCAAGGACTTCACCGCCATTATCGGCCCCAACGGCGCCGGGAAATCCAACCTCATGGACGCAATCAGCTTCGTCCTCGGCGTCCGCACCGGCCATCTCCGTGGGACCCAGCTCAAGGACCTCATCTACGCCACCACCGACAGGGAGAAGGAACAAAAAGGGCGTAGGGCCTATGTGCGCCTTGTCTACCTGCTCGCCAACGGGTCGGAGCTCAAGTTCACCCGCTCCATCTCCAGCACCGGCGGCAGCGAGTACCGAATCGACGACAGGGTTGTTAATTGGGACGAGTATAATGAGCGGTTGCGGTCTCTGGGGATCCTTGTTAAGGCCAGGAATTTCTTGGTCTTTCAGGTTGGTCCAATCCTTTTTCCACATTCTTAGTTGCTTTGGGTTTACTTCCGTGTTGCATTCTTTCACTGACTATATGTAGCAACTTTTGATTAATGCACTGTTGTTTACGCGATGCAGGGTGATGTGGAGTCTATTGCGTCTAAAAATCCCAAGGAATTGACAGCGCTGTTTGAACAGATATCTGGGTCCGATGAGCTCAAGAGACAATATGAGGATTTGGAAGAGAAAAAGGCTGCTGCTGAAGAAAAATCGGCTCTTGTGTATCAGAGGAAGAGAACAATTGTAATGGAGAGGAAACAAAAGAAAGAGCAGAAGGAAGAAGCAGAAAAGCACCTTCGCTTGCAGGATCAGCTGGTATCTTCTATGTCTGTTCTTAATTTTGGTCTCTCTCGTGATCTATGCGGGGGATGTGTGGTTGTTTTGGTTCTGTTTTCAAGTGATTCCGTTGGTTCTTATGGGATGAATTGCTTGTCTTGTTCACCTTTTCCCCTGCAGAAATCTCTGAAAAAAGACCATTCCCTGTGGCAACTGTACACAATGCATAACGATATTACAAAATTGATCCATGAGCTTGATGCGGAAAAGAAGAGTCGTGAAAGTGTTATGAAAGAGTTAGAAAAGTTCGACAATGAAGTAAGGAAGAAGAGAAAAGAACAACAAAAGTATTTGAAGGAGATTATGCAGTGTGAGAAGCATATATCAGAGGGAAGGGTTAAACTTGACAAGCATGTGAGTTTCTTTATCTTTCTGTGCTGTTCCAGAGGCATTTATGTTTTTCTAGAGTTTTTTCATTGGCAAGGTTCATTGAGGTTTGAACACATGCCTGAACATAGCCTAATCCCCCAAGCACTATTACACATGCATTCAAAAATACATACTCATCCATGCGACTGCACATGGGAAAACGCGTGTTGGTGGTGTTCATAGTGTGAATTCTTGCAGGCGTGATTAGGATACAAGGCGAACAAAATCATCAATTTAAGATGCTCGCAGAGCTAACTAACACTACTGACTCCATATAGTATGGGAGTCCTAATGGTTATCTGGTTGGCAGGTGAAAGAGGGTGGGAGGAATATGGAGATGCATTATGAGAAATATCTGGGTATATACACTGGTGTTCTTAATCTCTAACTTATTGGTGCATATGGTTTGGTGTTGTCCAGAGCTTTCACTTCTAATACTTCCTTCTCTCCCCTCTGCTTTTTGCAAATTTGGTGTCTTAAATAGTTAGGATGATGGTTCACTATTATTTTGTAATGTATTGCAAATACAGAGTACAGTTTCTTTGGTGACTGAGAATAGACGATCATATAGAACATCTCAAGATCGTCGGTATAGTAATGACTCAAACTCACTGCTTTTACTACCTGTGTTAGATTTCTTTTGATTTTTCCTGTGTAATCAGCCATTGTTACTTCATGTCTGGACCTTTTTGTTTGCTGATCCACTAATTGCTTTGCCCCTAGAAGAGTGGTTTATATTGTTTATTGCTTGCAGCAACCCGAGCTTCTGAAATTAAATGAAGAAATGTCTCGTATAAATGCAAAAATCAAGAGTACTCGCAAGGAGCTTGATAGGAAAAAAGAAGAGAAAAGGAAACATGCAGTTGAGTTAAAAGAGTTACAAAGAGGAATAGATGATCTGACTGCAAAAGTGAAAGATATCACAGAAAAGAGTAAGGGTGCCAGTGGCGGATTCAATATCGTCAAAGAGAGTCAAATGAATGAATACTTTCGAATGTAAGTGTCTCTTTATTATTCATCTTCATTTTGCATTTTTTTTACAACTTTAAAGTGAACTTCTGCTGGTTATACTTGTTTTGAGTCTCAGATACATGCCCTTCCTCAAACGCCAGCCGAGGGGTTTTCTCACAATCATTGCTATACTCTTTTCTCTGCCTTTTTCTAGAATGTCTAATGCTTGGAATTTGTGCGTAACTTGAGTATTAGAACAAGGAGCTCTTTATTGTCTGAATCCTTTTTCTTTGTCCTGCAAACTTCATAAGAAGAGCCATGCAATTAAATTCCTTGATGCTCAGTTGTAGTAGTTGAGTGTAATTCAGTGACTTACATGCTCACTTATTTTACATGGATTATCGTTTATATGTTTTTGCAACTAGAATTTTGAATAGAATAGATAATCATGGAGCTTGAATTACAATTATACAATAAATTTAATTGCGTATGTTGAGACCCAGCTTCTCCAAGCTAGCATATATGCTCACTTATTTTCTAATTTCTTTGCAAAGTAAGAATGCCTGGTGACTGATGTTCTCAATCTCTCTTGATTTGTCGAAAAATTTTTCTTTAGAAAAAAACTCTACAGCATATGTAAGTTCAATGTATACACTGACCAAAACTTTTAAAAGGCATTAAATTGGGAGAGAAACTAAAAACTAGAAACCAATGAATTTAAGGCACATTCTTATTCTGGTATATCCGTGCATTTCTTGAGACGAGGTAAAATCACAATTCTGGGTCTAATTCTTCAATTTTTTTTATTCTTACGGTGATATCCTAGCAACATGTATGGATACATTGGACTAGGTGTTGAACTCTTTAAATCAACCACATCCTTCTTCGGGCCGTATGAAATTGTGAACCAATTTGAATACTTGAAAAGCATGTATTAAGAATGAAGACTGAAGCTAGTGCCTTTTTGCCCATTTTCATTAATTGTTGTGCTGTAAGCTCAAATTCTTCTGCTTCTCTACATTATATGTTATTTATAAATCACATTTTGCAGTAAAGAAGATGCTGGTACAAAAACTGTGAAGCTACGGGATGAAAAAGAAGTTTTGGATAGGCAACAACATACTGACATGGAAGCTCAAAAGAATTTGGAAGAAAATCTCCAACAGTTGAGAAACAGGGAGCAGGAATTGGATGCACAGGAGGAGCAAATGCGTTCAAGGCTTAAAAAGATTACTGACAATTTTGCAAAAAACAAGGATGAGCTAGCAGACCTGAAAAAGGAATTGCGTTTGATGCAAGATAGACATCGGGATTCCAGGTCATATATCTTATCCTTTATTTGCTTGATTGCATCAAAATTTCTAGTCCTTTCGTAGAAATCTTGTCAAAGGTCCAGAAATGCATCTCATAAGACTCGCATAACTTGATGTTGAGAAATTTTATCAATTCAAAGTTCCTGTGGAAGTATATGTTTCCTCCAGTTGATGGCCGACTATTTGCTTAGCTAAGCAGTATGACCAGGATATAGAGAGATGGTTCAGAATTGTTGTTACTACAAATGAATGCCACATTTGATCCTTCATTCATTTCAACGGATTGAGGGTCTGGTGGAATGTGATAAGCTTCTTAAGCCCTCATTTCGTAAATTATTAGTAATGTCCCACTTCCTTTCATGCGTGGTTAGTGTCATTATTCATGAACTAGGTTAAACAGGTGTAGACCTAACTGTGGTATAGATCCTTGTGTGCAATTCCAGTTATAGTTCCTGCACATAACCTCCCTTCAAACTTACTTCTTCTGGCCTAACTAACGTCAGCAATGTATCTACTTATCTGCATGTGCCTATTGGATTGTTCAGATGGTGAATTGTTTATCAAATTAATTA
The DNA here is from genome assembly GCA_028386065.3 of Turnera subulata. NCBI lineage: Eukaryota > Viridiplantae > Streptophyta > Magnoliopsida > Malpighiales > Passifloraceae > Turnera > Turnera subulata. Next base: position 14,490 of record JAKUCV010006538.1, read on the forward strand.
TTTCTTCATCATTACATGATTGCCATTAGGTTTTCTATACTTGGATCTGTTTTATTTAATATTACGTGCCTTAAAATTCCACTCCTGTATGAAAAAGGTGAGTATCTGTATTGTGAGCTGATGTCACTGGTGTTTCAGGAACAAGTATGAGAATTTGAAGTCTAAAATAGGCGAAATAGAGAACCAACTCCGTGAATTGAAAGCTGACCGACATGAGAATGAGCGGGATCATAAGTTGTCTGAAGCACTCGAATCTCTCAAACGCCTATATCCAGGAGTTCGTGGTCGGATCTCTAAGCTTTCTAGTCCAACCCATGCTAAGTACCAACTTGCTATTACTGTGGCTATGGGTAAATTCATGGATGCAGTGGTGGTGGATGATGAAAATACAGGGAAGGAGTGTATTAAGGTAAACCCGTTTTCTCCTCTCTATTCCGAGCTTGCTTTATCATGGTTCTCTATCTTCATTTTTAATTTTTTGATGCTAACTCTGTCTTCATTTATCCAGTCCTAAAAACTTTACCTTTTTTTAGTTTGCATTTATGTTTTCAAGAAAGTTCAGATTGCATGTGCTGTCATTGTTTTGCTATAGTTTACTGCTTGATGAATTGTAATACATCCATAATTTATCATGGTGCTGCAGTATTTGAAAGAGCAAAGGCTTCCTCCTCAGACATTTATACCTCTTCATTCTGTTCGTGTGAAGCCAATTAATGAAAGGCTGCGTACCTTGGGTGGTACTGCAAAGCTTGTCTTTGATGTGATCCAATATCCTTTCTTACATTTTTGGTCATTCCGCCATTAATTTAGATTGAGATGTGTTGGTAGTTAAAGTTTACAAATGAGTGCTTATGTTCTGTTGTGGAGTATATATTTTTTCTTCTCTGTTTTTGGTGTCACTCATTGTTTTTCTCTGGTCCTTCATTTGGAGTATGGCTCTTTTTTTCCCCTTTTGTTTTGAACTGAAGTGTTTGACCTTTTCTATTTGATATCTTTTCCTGTTTGCTACTTGATGTTAAGAATTTCATTAAGAGCTACTCTTCTGGTGCGATTTCCCAGAATTAGTTCTGTGCTGCCTTTCCCAGTAGGCTCTCGGATTTCCTCCATTTCTATTTCTTTTCTATTTTGTTTGAAAGCATGTTGCTTCCATGGGTGTAGACATCAAGTAAAACAGTAGTGAGCATGAAGAAAAATCATAATTCCATCATTTGTGGTCTTAACTCTTGAGACAATGGTGAGCACATTTGATCCTATTCTTGAGAAGGCAATTCTTTTTGCTGTTGGAAACACTCTTGTTTGTGATGACCTTGATGAAGCCAAGAGACTCAGTTGGACTGGGGAGAGATTCAGAGGTAATTTTTTTTGGCCATCTCCAGCTTTAGTGGGGGTTTTTTTTTTCTAATGATGTAAATATTGATTTATTTGTGTTTGATCAGTTGTAACTGTTGACGGGATTCTACTTGCAAAGTCTGGCACAATGACTGGCGGCACAACTGGTGGAATTGAAGCAAAATCAAAACAGTGGGACGACAAAAAAATCGAAGGTTTGTTTTTTTTTTTTTAATGATAAAACTGAAAATTGGCTGTATATTATAATTAGTTTTCCCTTGTGCGGGAAATATATTCTGTAGGATTGAAAAAGAAGAAAGAACAGTTTGAGTCGGAGTTAGAAGCCCTGGGATCAATTCGGGAGATGAACCTAAAAGAGTCCGAAGCATCTGGGAAAATTAGTGGACTTGAAAAGAAGAATCAATATGCAGACATTGAGAAGGCAATTTCACTGACTCTTAGCTTATCTAGCTTCCTTTCTGCTCATAGTTTTCTTTTGCATTTTATGGTGATTTGGGTTCTTATCCTGATGAATAACGCACAAGCTGCACTATTGTTCGTTAAGAAAGTTGAGTTAATGTCTGTTGTTTATTCTTTTCCGTGTAACTCTGTTGCACAATCCAGATCTTCCAAGCTTATGTAGCTAGTTGGTTTCATTTGCTGTTGGGGTCTTGTTGTATTTTGAGATAAATTTGAATATATATTCTGGAAAACTGCTAAATACTATAAATTTGTGTCTGCAAAGCTGGACGAGTAAGGAAAAATCCATGTATTGTATACTTTACATGGCTAGCCTCATGGTTTGCCAAATTAAAATTATCATCTTAAACATAGAGACAAGTTTTGGAAGAATTATTTTTAAACACTTTGGCACAGCAAAGATCGTTGACAGTAAGAGCAGAAATTTGGTGAAATAGCAATACAATTCTGAAACCATTTTATAGTAGTGAATAAACTGGGTTTCTTAAGTTGTAGATTATAATATTTTGACCTCTTAATAGTAAGGGCACAGAGATCAGTACTGGCAATTGCTTTTCAAAATTGAAAGAGGGATATTTTTTCCCTTCACAATTGTGTCACAATTTTCTGCTCACCTTTTGGCATTTGGTATGGATTTAGGATTTGTTTGACATACTTTTTGAGATGTAACAACTCACACAAACACACTTATCTGCACGCGCACGTGTGTATATATGCATTTACAACTTAATGTCATATTTTATCATAACTAACTTGTTTGCATTTTCTTGGTTTGCTTTTGTATTCTTTGTGTTATGCTTGCCTAATGTGCTATTGTTCATGTTGGCAAAGTTAGGCTGATAGGATAAATACTGTTGGATATTAGCGGATTAGAAGTTAAAAAAACCTGTTCCTGTTTCGAGATTAAAGGATAACCTTTTCTATTCGCACGTCAAGCTTCCAGCATGTTTTATGTTGCTTATCTTATGCTGCTTAGCGATCAATGGTTTTATTCTAATCTTGCTTCTGCCTTTTTTTGCAGCGTAGTATTGAAGACAAACTAAGGAACTTGAAAGAGGAGAAGAGGACCATCAAACAAGAAATTGATCGTATAAATCCTGAACTTCGTAAGGTTGGCATTGGGATCATAACCTTGCACTTTGTGGTCTTTGTATAGTATTCAAACATTGAAGAATTAACACTTTCTGATATGCAATCAGTTGAAAGATGCTGTTGATAAGAGGGCCACTGAAATTGGGAAGCTGGAGAAGAGAATCAATGAGATTGTTGATCGAATTTACAAAGATTTTAGTATGAAAGTTGGCGTAGAAAATATTCGTGAGTATGAGGAAAAAAATCTGAAGGATGCCCAACTTATGGCTGAAGAAAGGCTTAGTTTGAATAACCAGCTGTCAAAGTTGAAGTACCAGTATGTTTCCTTTTACAATCCTGTTACAATGCTACATTATACACTGGGATGTGTCTTTTTGGTCTGAAAATGTGTTCATCAACCTACCATTTTTTGACTAAGAGTGTCCCCTATAGCTGTGAGTTGTGCTGATATATCATTCATGATGTTGTAATACAATTTCTGTAGCCCTACGTTTTCTCCAGGTAGGAGGTTCTCCTTTGTTTACTGTCTAAAAATATCTCATGACTCTAAAGTGTTCATATTCTTATTTTCTCTTCTGCTGGGGTGAACATCTTATGTATAGCTTATTTTAAGTTACACGCTTGTAAAATTCATTATTTATTTTTGTTAAATCATGGTAATTTGACGGGTACAAATCTGGACTTCTTTTACGAAATAGAACCTTAAGATGTCTTTGCAATCACTTATTTGATGCACGGCTAAACTATAGGATGTCTTTTCATTTTGCTCAAAATCACCCTTTGCTTTTTTTTTTAAAAAAAATTATTTGGAAGATTGCCTTCTAAACTATAAACAAAAGCATGCCTTATATGGCACTTTTTTTTCCTGGCTAGTTCTTCACAACCTATTTTTCTTTCAGGTTGGAGTATGAGCAAAAGCGGGATATGGATACACGGATTAAAAAGCTCGAATCCACTCTCATTAATTTACAAAACGAGTTAAAACAAGTTCAGAAAAGAGAAGCTGAAGTCAAGTCAATTATAGAGACCGCTACTGAACAGATCAATGAATGGAAGGAAGGAGCACAGGGTAAAGTTTGGTTCTTCAGTTCTGCATATCGAGTTCTATTCTTTTTTGGACAGTGAAAACTCAACTGAAATCATCAAAGAGTAACTAAAACTCTGAAATTGAATTCTTTACTCTTTTAATATAATTTTTGAACTAGTGTGACGTAAACTTTTTGTTTGTTACTTGGTGGCAATAGGCTTGATAAGAGTAACAGATAAATAGACGAACTCTTGGACATTTACATTGTGAAGAACTTCATGTTCTTGAATAGTTATATGGTTTCTTTATTTTTTACTCTATTATTATTTTTTTAATCAATGAATGCTTTTCCAAAATAAATTGGTCAACTGGTGTCCAGGACATTTGTGTTTGCGCAGAAAACAGTAATGAAAATTTGATTCTTTTGCTTCAAGTTGGATATTTTTCAGTCACGATTTTGATTTTCTGCATGTTCTAATGCTACAGGGTGGAAATCCAAGTCAGAAGATTGTGACAAGGAGATTCAGGAATGGCAAAAGCAAAATTCTGCAGCTACTACAAGCTTAACTAAGATTAATCGCCAGATAAACAATAAGGTGCGACGAGAGTTATTGCATAGGCTGGAATTTCCTCATGCAAAGATTCATTAGTAGTATCATGATGAATAGACTGAAAATAGCTTATAAAGTGGCGCTGACATCTTTCTCCATGGTCTTACAGGAATCGCAAATTCAGCAGCTGGAGTCACAGAAGCAAGATATAGTAGAGAAGTGTGAATTGGAACAAATAACTCTACCCATTATTCCAGATCCAATGGAAACAGATTCAGAAATCCCTGGCCCGTATTTTGACTTCGGTCAGCTGAATAGGTCACTTCTTCAGGATAGGAGACCTTCTGACAGAGAAAAGATAGAGACGGATTTTAAGCAGAAAATGGACACTTTAGTGTCAGAAATCGATAGAACTGCTCCAAATTTGAAGGCCTTGGATCAATATGAGGTTCTGCAAGAGAAGGAAAGAGTGGTAACTGAAGAGTTTGAAGAAGCCAGAATGGAGGAGAGACAAGTAGCTGATGCGTATAATTCAGTTAAGCAGAGGAGGTAACAATCGCAATGCTTTTTATTATTTGGCAAGCTGTTTCAAAATTAATAGCCTGGATGTTTTTTTAAAAAATATGATTTGTGTTTTAGTGATTTTGACACGAGTTTAAAATATAAGGTGAGGAACTCTAAACAGTGTATGAAGAACTATCAGTTAGAGGCAAACAGAAATGCTCCACAGCTGTTTCACTTGAAGAGCTAGAAAAAGGGATCCAGGAAGCTGTTTTTCAATTGATCTACTAATAGTGTAACCGGCTTCGTTGTGGCTTGTACAGATATGAGCTGTTTATGGAAGCTTTCAACCATATATCAAATAACATCAACAAGATTTACAAACAACTGACAAAGAGTAGCACGCATCCCTTGGGTGGAACGGCTTATTTGAACTTAGAAAATGAGGATGATCCTTTTTTACATGGCATCAAGTATACTGCTATGCCTCCAACCAAACGTTTCCGGGATATGGAGCAACTATCTGGTGGCGAAAAGACTGTTGCTGCACTGGCATTACTCTTCTCCATCCACAGGTATTCTATCTGACATCAGTGAGCCAATTATGCTGTTAAAAAGTTTTCAATTACATTCCTTGAGAGATCTTTTCAATTGTGCAACAACCAGGGTGGGGCTCTTAACATGTTTGTTTGCTGATTGTATCAAAACTGAATTCTAAATTGATCTTGTTCGAGTGGTTTCAGTTATAGGCCTTCGCCATTTTTCATACTGGATGAAGTTGATGCTGCATTGGATAATTTGAATGTTGCCAAGGTAGCTGGATTCATTCGCTCAAAATCATGTGATGGAGCTGGGGAAAATCAGGACGAGGAGGGTGGCTGTGGTTTTCAGAGCATCGTGATTTCTCTGAAAGACAGTTTCTATGACAAGGCTGAAGGCTTGGTTGGGGTGTACAGGGACAAGGAAGACAGGTGAAACTTTTCTGTCCATTTTTCCCCTTCGGGTTATGGGTATTAGTATCTTAATTTGTGACATGGAATTTTCTTTTTCATTTGCCGTTGCAGTTGCTCAAAAACGCTGACGTTTGACCTTACCAAGTACCGGGCATCTTGAGATTATATTGCAGATTTCAGCTTTGTAAATACCTCGGTTTGCTAACAGGATTGACATTGTTGTAGATATAATTCGTCGACCCATGTAACTAGTTTCTTTGATCTTAGCGAGTCTGTTGGTGGTAGGTTTGGTTTCACTGTTTCAGACATCTTAGTATGGATAAACGTATCTGGTCTACTAAATGTGAATAATGTGGCTATTGGCTTGAGTTTTTTTTTCCATCAGATGGAGATGCTACGTATTGACAGACTTTTTTCTTTCTTATCTTTTGAGTTAAGGACTAACAAGCGTATTGACCCAAATTGACCTACGAGGATGGCTCTAATACCATTTGTTTTCCAGAAAAATTAGTTTCAGAAGCAGTACCTTCTTTATTCTCTCCTTTTATTTTTTTATTTTTTTATTTTTGTTTTATGGTGCTTAGAAACACCGATATGCCCCGAATTAGTCGGGTTGGCAACCCTTAGCCTTCGCCAACGGGAAATGAGAATGGGCAACTGCTGGGCTGGCTGCTCTATGGTTTGGGCCAGGTATGGTCCGAGTAATGTGGGCCGAAGTACAGGGTTAGCTAGATCTGAATCTTCTTTCATTTCTATGAACAATTCTCTGTATGGATGCCTACCCTGTTTTTTTTTTTTCTTTTTTTCCCAAATGAAAGTCATTGGCGCGATTTCCTTCTGTTTCGTCATTAGCAAATTATTTGGATGTTTCTATTACTCATCGTACTGTTAACTACCTCTGAACAAAAATGAAATGTTGACTCCCAAGAAAAAACTAATAGAAACAAGAGGAGGAAACATTTTTTTTTTTCTGTGAGTGAGTGGCACAACTTTAACAAATTTTCTTGGTCAAAGTTTGGCTAAGGAAGAGAAAATAGGAAGGCAGTGGAATTAATAATCAAAAAGAGGTTAGAGAGTGTTGTTTAATTAATGTGAAGATGGTGAGCGACCTGTAATAGTTCCAAACCTAGACATAAAAGGCAGCACAACCGCGTTTTGTGTCCAGGTTTGGAAGTGCCACAACTGTGTTATGTATTTGACTTATTTTATGAGTCTGTGACTATATAATATTATCTCTTCATGTGAATTGACAAAAAAAAAAAATCTCTTCATGTGAATGAAAGGCATAAGAAAGAAAATGTTGAATTTGATATCCATGGTTCGTATCAAATATTCCATGCAATGTTCCTTCATTCATTTTGATTTTGAAGGTATGGTATTCTTGTTCCTAATCTCCTAGTTATACTGCATGTTACAAAATTTGATTTAGGATATCCTCACCAGATAAACAATCCCTGTGACTTCTTCAGGAGGAGGTAGGATTGGATATTAGCCATTACTTCTTTTTGCAATTTCATTATTTCTCTCTTTGGTTGACTACGAAATATACTTTGGCAAATTGGGAAATGTAGAATTTCTAGTGTAGAGATGAAGTTGGAGGCAAGGTGCGTGCTATCACGCTTCTCTGCTAGCTTCTCGAAGTGGGCAGCAACATAACTCTTGCTTTGTATGCCCTTACCATGTAAGTTTTTCCTTCTTTTTTACCTTTTCATTTTTTGTCTTTCACCAACAACAACCAATAATCAAAATTTTCAGGGATGGACGTATGGGTTAGATGGAGCACTTCTAAGAGCAACCAGAATAGTAGGAATACAAAAAAGTTAAGAAAAAAAGGAGAGGTATTCGATACAGGAAGGAGGAAGAAATAAATTAAAAAGGAAAATAAGGAACATAAAAGTTGGTGGGTAACTCTCCGATATAAACATGTCACATATGTTTGTAAACTTCTCTTAATAAAAAATTCTTAGTAACTCTAGCATTATTAATATCAAAAAGGTTTGTATAACATTTTTTAGAAAGGAAAATAAGGAACAGAAAAGTTGGTGGGTTACACGTTGTATAAAAGTCTGATACGCTACAGTGAAAATGCTTAACTATTTCCATCCAACAAAAAAAACAAATAAACCAAGGGGGGGCAGGACAGGGATAAATTGTAGACAATTTATAAATCTTATTTTTGCCTTGGAAACAAATTCTACCTAGCTATGGCATCCACAGCCACCAATTACGAAATATATAGCCATTAATCACTGGCATCGACCTAAATTTGGCGCCAGTTAAACAGGGGCTACAATTCGAAACTGATTTTTAGCTTTGACTGAGAAAGTAAGACAAATTTCCTTGGAAGAAGATTGGTCCGAGTTCCTTAAAACTTGGGAAGACTTATCTCATCATATTAAAACTTTTCCTCTCTCTCCTTCCCTTTCTTGCTCTTTCTCATGCTTTCCCTCCTCCACTAAATCCCAACACAACCGGGATTTAGCTCCGGCGAAGTCTCCGTCCGCTCGCCATTTTTGCAGGAAAATGTCGGCGGAAGCAGAACGCGAAACCATTAGCAAACCAACGGGGGAGGAAATTGAGGGGAAGAGCCTCAAAGATAATGGAAACCAAGCCAAGGACCACACCTATAAGCTGGTCCTCAAGAAACGAGGAAGTAGTAGGAAGAAGATCCGCTACAGAAGCCAACAGATCTACCCCAAGAACAATCTTGAATCGGTAATCCTTGAAGAATCAAGGGTTCAAGGAGAATCAAAGAATCAAGAAGGAGAAGGAGAAGGCGCCGTCCCGGTTATAACTCCCAAGGAGATGGAGATGAGAAAGAAGAAGGCTTTGTCCAAGTTCAAGTGCATGGTGGAGAATGCAATCGTGGAGAGTTTCCTCGTTGAAAAACCCAGGAAGAGTCTCTCAAAGAAAGACGTCCAGAAGGTGAGGCAACAGCAGAAAGAGATTAGCCTGTGGGGCGTGCCTTTATTGCCAAGCAAAGGCCACGAATGCACCGACACTGTGCTCTTGAAATTCTTGGTTGCAAATGATTTCAGGGTCCACGACGCATTCGAGATGCTTCGAAGTACTTTGAAATGGAGGAGAGAACACAAGATTGATGGGATTCTTGAAGAGGAGGTGGAACCTGATCTTGAAAAAGTTGTGTACATAAATAGCGTAGGCAAAAATGGTCAACCTTTGTACTATAATGTGTATGCGGCTTTCAAGGACAAGGAGTTGTATGACAGAGTATTTGGAACAGAAGAGAGCCAGGAAAAGTATCTGAGGTGGAGAATCCGTTTCCTAGAGCAATGCATAAAGCATCTTAGCTTCAAACCTGGAGAACCAAATTCTATTCTGCAGGTTACAGATTTGAGGAACTCGCCAGGACCAGAAATGAAGGAGTTTCGCTCCTGTGCGGAGAAGGCCTTCATGCATATGAAGTCCTATTACCCTGAGATCATTGAAAAGACTGTGAGTACCAAAATGAACTCCTTAGAATTACCATAATCGTATTGGTTAATACAAGTATTGGCTCCAAGTTATCCTTTCCTCCTCAGTTGGTTGATTTGTTGATGCAAATTTTAATATTTCTGCAGATAATCATCAATGTCCCATTCTGGTACTACACATCCCACTTTCTTACATCAAAGCTCATTAGTAAAAGTACTAAAAGGAAACTGATCCTTGTTAGACCGTCCAAAGTCAGTCAGACCCTTCTGAAGTAAGTACACTAAAAGCATCACAATACTTGTCATTAACATCGAAAACATAATACCCGTCATTTGCCTGAATTTTGACTATTTATCTAGCTACATTGTGCAAGTGAATGCTTCAAAAAATTCTTCATTTTGACCCAATTTTGCATGAATAAATTCAGGTATATATCCCCTGAAAACCTTCCAGCTGAGTATGGTGGCCTTAAAAGAGAAAACGATGCTGAGTTTTCGCCTGAGGACGAAGTGTTGGAGACAAGTGTGAGACCAAGTTCGACTGGATGTATAAAAATTCCAGTACCAGAGGTACTAGTATAGTCCCTTGATTTGATATTTATTTGAATGCATTGCCCTGTTCTTCCCTGGTAGAAAGATTTGTCTTGTATACTATCACAATTCACAAGTTACTGTTGTTAACATGATTTCCTTGATGGGTTTGTGGCATTTAGGCTGGGGTGACTGTTCTATGGGACCTTACTGTGGTTGGATGGGATGTGACCCGTAAAGAGGAGTTTGTTCCAGACGATGAGGGCTCCTACAGGGTTCTGCTGGCAAAGGAATACAGAAAAATGGGAGAGAGCGTTAGTAATTCTTTTTACATTAGTGAACCAGGAAATATTGTGATAAACATTGAAAATGCTTCACTCAAGAAGAAAAGAGTGTACTACAGATATAAAAGCAAGCCCACTACGCCGGCTTATTTCTTAAACCAACAGACTTGATCTTTCAGGTTCGATGTAATCTGATGGATGTACATTTTAGTTTCAATTGAGAATCCATAATGGATGGCCTGTGTGTTGGGTTGTTTGTATACAAAGATTTTGTTACCTCAGTTGCTTAGTCTGAAACATGCAATTGAAAGTTTTGCTGTTTCCAAAGTAGTAGCGAGGTGAACAAGATTTGCTTTTCCTTTTGTTTACTCTTCCTTTTTAACTATACACGTACCTGACATCCCCCTTGGATTGCCTTCAAGAGAAATCAGCTCTGAAATTTTCTCCTCCAGAAAAATCTAAATCGTAAGCGTTTCTTACTTCACCTGAAGGAGTTTGAAGATTTTGCTGAACTAGAATTAACGACAGCAATACAATTGTTGGATTATTGTGCGTGGGGGATCCATCCTTGATTTAATATGTTGACGATTCCAGTCGTATACCCATGTAGGAGTAGGGATTTGTGGCTTGTATCTTGTTGCTAGAAAACACAAAAGTAGAGTATAAAGGCCCAGTAATATTATGCAGAAAATCTTGTGAGATTGTTATAACCGGATTTGCTGTTTGTTTTTGGAAATATTGTTGGTTGCAGGATTTAACACATGCTAGTGATCGTAGCAAGTAACAGGCGTCCTGTTTCTAGAGCAAATCTAGTCCTGACGGGGAAATACAAACTCTTATTTCAAAACAGGAGACCTCAAAGTCCCTTTTTATTTCCAGACCTTAATTAGCTACATGATAAGATAAAGTTCCAGTTTGTTGGCCTTAGAGGACATATCTCATCACATTCCATTACATAATCATCATAAATTCCCGCATTTAAGCATCAAATCTCCTCCCGGACCTAGACCTGGGGCTGGTCAAGGTTGTCTCCTGTGTGCCAAACTTGATCCTCCTGGCTTCCTCCGGGGAGATCCTGAAGGCATTGGCGAGTACCTCCACCGGCATGGCCCTGATGGCCGACGTGCGGCCTGCGAGTGGAGAGAACATAGCATTGTCATTGGTCTTGAATGCAACCCACTCGAATCCCTCCTCTTCGGCCCGTTTCGCCAACGCAAAGTTCTGGGGCACAGTGAAGAGTTCTCCCTCCCGCATTTCACCATTAAATACTGTTTGACCAAAGTGATCCACCACCTGAAGCCTAGCTCGCCCCCTGATTGCGTAGATGATACTGTGTGCGTTCATGTTCCAGTGAGGCACCATCAAAGCTTGCTGTAATTAAATCAACATCCAATGAACAAATGGTCAATTTCTTAACTTGCTTTCTCAAGCTATATAGTGGAAAACTACTGTAGAACATCTTACATTGTAGAGAACACCTCTTTCAGCGCTGAGCCTGAGAGCTCGAAGAATAGGGAGGTTATGGCTGTTGAGGGTGCTGAGGCGCCCTGCTTCTGGCGAGAATATATCAGCTCTTGAAGGATCATCAAGGTTCTCTCTAATCCTCATACTGCAGAAAGTTTCCTCAATGCCGTTCTCGTTCTCAGTATTGTACCTTCCTCCTCGTCCTCCTCCCTGCTGCTGTCGTTCTTCCTCTCTGATACTAGGAGGTGTTGCAATCTTGAGTCCTTCTCTAACCATGACAATGTTTCCTCTCCTGTCATCCTGACTCTGAAGCCTCCTCGCCATTTCCTGGTCAATATTGAATGCCTCTGCCAGAAAGCTGGTGTCCATCCCGCAGAATACATTGTTACAGGATCCCCTTTGGCCCCGGGGTCTATGATAAGGACGTTGGCCTTCCCTTCCTTGCTGGCCACGGGGATGCTGCGGCTGCGTTCCTCGCTGTTGTGGATTGAACTCGTCTTCTGGGTTGCCAGCTAGATAGAAATTCTGTAATACAAGAATCACCCAAAACAGATATTATATATATACTACCCTTTTCTAGAAAAGCTTACTATTTATTAATCGAAATTTTCCTACGTACTCTAGGGTAGAAGTCAAGTTGGTTCTCGCTGTTGGATAGGTCAAAGAGATTAACAGCTACAACAGGCTCATTTCCATCATTGTAGCACCAGTGGGCTACTCCAGCGGGCATAGCAATGACATCCCCTTGGCGGAAGCGGTGAATCTTCTGGTGCTGGTCCTGGAACCTACGTCCCGCAGATGAGCCTCGTGACTCCTGAGATTCCTGGAAGGTTTCAGGACATCCAGGGGACAAGGTTCCTGTTACACCATTACCTGCAGAAATGTATATATATATATTCCATAGGAGGACTAGTTCTATAACAATATCAACAGAAAACCAACCAAATGTATGGCGCACTTATAACTTATAATTACCTTGGACAATGTATATGAGTTGAGGAGCATTGCTGTATTGAGGCAATAGAAGGCCATTGGGTAGAATGGTCCTCCTTTCAACGGAAACACCCGAACATTGGAGCTGATTGTGGTTGGGATCCCAGGACTCGATCACTCCCCCTTCCACCTCGAAACGGTGGTCAGGTGGACCGGCATGGAGATTACCAAGCTGGCATTCACCAAATTGCTCGCGTTGCTGTCTAGCTAGAGAGCCATGGACTAAGAGAAAGAGCAGGCAGAGAGAAAGAGATAATATTAAGGAAGGTTTAGCCATGGCTGTTATATATATTCAGGTCTTGGCTGCTGCTTGTGCGTTGAAGTGACATGATAGGCGTCGATATTTATAGAAGAGGAAGGGGACTTAACTAATTGACACATACCGGAGATCGGCAGTTAAGGGTTGCTTGGCCGTTCTTCACTTTTGCATGCCCGCTTTGCCTTAATCTCTTACACCTCATAAAGTTGGGTGCTGCAGGTGTCTAATTTTCTGAGAAGAACTCAGACTGCCCAGAGGAAAGAAGTTAAAGCTATCTGTCCGTATTTGTGCAGTATGGTTTGTTTGGGGACAGGGAGCTAGTGGGTACTGGTTTTCCTATACAGCTTATATGTTCACCAGTTTTTGTCCAAGGGAGAGAAAAATATGGATTTAGAGAGCTAACACTTGACTTGATCAGAAATACTGGCCTAAGCTGTTCTATGTTGTGAAGAATTAGCATATTTAGGAAAGTTGTTTGTCACACCAGTAGCCCTAATTAAATGGCATTAATTAATAATTAGCTAGCCTTTTGATCCATTAACATCTATATGCTGTCGTCGTCTCACTAGAGAAGATTAAAAATAAAAAAATTTATGAGTTTGATTCATAAGCATTTGAAAAAAAAAAAAAGATTCATTAAATTATCCTTTCTCAAGGTATAGTTATCTGAAACTTTGTGTGACATCTCAAGTTTGGTGAAACCATAAGTGGTACAATAACATGTTGGTTTCAAGAATGTCACTTAATTAGCCTCACTTATAAAGACTGAATGATTGTCATGGAGTATAAAATTACCACAATTTTTTTTTTTAAAGATCAAATCAACCTTTTCTATTGCAAAAAAGTTTGGAGAGCATCCTAACAGATATATGCAAAGCATATTACAACCCAATATTAGTGATAAATTGTCTAATCTATACATGATTGCTAGTGACAGTAAGACCCCAAAAATGACATAATCCTAGCATTTCAGACAAAAGTGTTCTTGGTTTCAGATTAGATAGACCATGAAACCTCAATTTCATATCAGAGCAAATCTCTGCGAGGATGCTATGAGTTGATCTGTGGAAATTTGTAAAATGTCGACGATTCCTTTCTCTCCAGATATGATAGATACACATATGATAGATACACGCAGTCCAAACAACTTTCAAAATCAATACCTTCAAGTTTTTCTTTTGCAAATGGCATTTAGCCCACTGAAATTCTATGCTCCAATCTGCAACCTGCCGATTAACATGACACAGATATAACAGTCTAGACCAAATTGCAGCAGTATAGTGACATGCAAAAAAGAGATGATCCCAATTCTCTAATGCAGCAGAACAAAATAGGCAGTTTGCATGAGTGATAATACCCCATTGCTGCAATCTAGAACGAGTGCTAAGTCAGTCCAGTATGACCAACCATGCAATAAAGCAGTGTTTTGGAATTTGTCCAGGCGACCAAATTAGCTTGAACCAATCAACTCTAAGGTCTTCACTCTGATTGATTCCCAAGCACTTTGGACAGTGAACTTACCTGAAGTACATAGATTCCAAATTATTTCATCAGCAGTTGAAGAAGGTGAAATACAATCAGCTTCCCTTTGCAGCTGGGAAATGAATGTGGAACGAGTTGTTGGCCAAGACCATCCATTATTGGAAATCAGACTACTCACTTTAACATGCAGTGGAATTTTGGAAGTAATTACAAGATTAGTGCTCAGTGAAGTACAAAGGAAACCATGAGAAAGCCATGAATCCCACCAGAAATATGTGTCATTCCCATTCCCAATAACATGGGAAAATCCAACAGAAAATAGTCTTCTCAGCTTAAGAATATTCCTCAAGCTCCATGAGCAATCAGCAAGGATATTAATGCACCATATATAAGCTGCGGTTCTTGATATAGTAAGCATGTATCTATGCCATCCAAAGAGATCCTGCTTTTAGGAGCAGATTCCATAAATTTCTGGCAATGCAGGCTACATTCTAGGTTTTGAGATCTTTGATACCCAAACCTCCTTCTGGTTTCGGAGTAGTAACATCAGCCCAAGAGACTTTTGACTTTTTTGCACTAGATGAATTGCCTGACCAAAGAAATGCCGCATATAATCTTTCCACTTCCTTCAGAAGTCTAGCTGGCAGAATAAAAAGATTAGACCAATAATTCTGCACACTGAAAAGTACAGACATGACAAGTTGTAACCTTCCAGCAAAAGAGAGTAGATGCGCACTGCAATGGTTGATTCGAGCAAGGATTTTCTCCACCAAAGGCTTGCAATTCTGGAAAGTTAGCTTTCCAGAAACTAAAGGAACTCCAAGATAGCGTACCGGGAGGGTACCTAGCTGAAAGCCACTTAATTGTAAAAAAATGCGCTTGTTGATCATTAGAGACACCAGCAAGAAATACAAATGCACTTTGCAGTATTGAACTTTAGGCCAGAAAGACAATAGAATTCATCCAGAATATGTGTAATTGCAGTTGCTGATGTAGGGCTACTATCAATGAAAATCATGAGGTCTTCTGCAAAACACAGGTGCGAGAGAGCAATCTTGGAACATCGGGGATGATATGGCAGAAAACAATCAGCTGCAGCTTTATTTAATAAGCAAGATAATACCTCCATGGAGATCATAAATAAGTATGGAGATAGAGGATCTCCTTGACGCATCCCCTTCCCTCCTCCAAAAAATCCACAAAGTGATCCGTTAATAGCAATAGAGAATTTTGCTGTTGTGAAACAGACCTTTAACCAGTTTATGAATTTTGAAGGAAAACCCATTGCTGCAAGTACAATGAGGAGGAAACACCAATCCAGAGAATCAAATGCCTTCATGACGTCTATCGTTAAAGTGCATCTACTTAAGATGCCAGCACTATGGTAATTATGTACTATTTCATGTGCAAGCAGTATGTTATCACTAATTTTTCTGCCAGGAATAAATGCTGTTTGGTTGTGGCTAATAAGATCAGGAAGGCATCTCTATAATCTCTTAGCAAGAATTCTAGAGATACATTTGTATAAGGTAGAACAGCAGGCAATAGGTCTGAAGTCTGTTACCTTTTGAGCATTCGGTACTTTTGGCATTAAGCTGATGATGGTGGAGTTGAATCCTTAAAACATTTTTCCAGAATGGAAAAACTCTTTGATGGCTTGAATAACATCTCCTCCAACTATTGACCATGCTGATATAAAAAATTCCACATTGTATCCATCCGGCCCAGTAGATTTATTCTTCTTGTTGACCGACATAAAAAATAAAAAAGAAAAAAAAACTTTATTTGGAGTATAAATTTAGGATTCTTAGTTTTAATAGTATTCTACTTAGTTTTTCCTCTCTCCCGCACTGTTTGGTTTTTTTTCTCGGAATCACTGTTCAGAGACACTGTTCACAGCACTGTTCACTGTCGGAATTACTGTTCGCGGTACTGTTCACTGCCGGAATTACTGTTCACAGGCTGAATTTTTTCTCCCCTTCTTTTTGCAGTATTATTTTCTGCCTATTTTTCATCAATTTTGTTGTTTTACTTTCACCATTATGTCTACCGGTAAAATCAATGGTGTTTTTTTTCCTCCGATGAGATTCGGCTTCTCAAACAACTAATGTCTCACTCAAGTCAATTACCTACAACCACCAATTTTGTGCAATCCGGTAATGCCTTTCTGGCTCAATCAGACTCGTGGATTCTTGATTCTGGTGCGAATAGACACATGACCGGTTCTTCAAAAATCTTTTCTAATTATTCCCCCTGTCGAATACCAGACAGAGTAAGGATAGCTGATGGCTCTTTCATCCCAGTTTCTGGCACAGGTTCTGTTGCTTGTACATCGCATATCGAGCTTTCTTCGGTTCTTCATGTTCCTCAATTTCCTGTTATTCTCGTCTCCGTTAGTACCATTACAAAATCTCTCAACTGTAAAATCGAATTCTTTCCTGATCATTGTGTCCTTCAAGATCTTCAGACAGGGAAGATAATTGGAAGTGGTAGGGTGCATGATGGCTTATACATATTGGAGAGGAGTCCCAGCACTACTCAAGGTCAAGCCTTTTATGGAGGAAATAACGATCTCAACCATGAAATAATGTAGTTTCATCGACGGTTAGGCCATTCATCCTTCTTGGTGTTACGGAAGATCTATCCTTATTTATTCTCCAAAACTCAATTTGATTCTCTCGTTTGTGATGCTTGTGAGTATACCAAACACACTAGAGGCACCTATTCTCCTAGTACGAACAGAAGCACAGTTCCTTTTGCCATCATCCATTCTGATGTTTGGGGCCAACCCAGACCACTTCTTTATTTGGTAATCGGTGGTTTGTTACTTCTATTGATGATTGCACTAGGATGAGTTGGGTATATTTGATCAAAGCCAAGAGTGATGTTTTCCAATGTTTCCACTCTTTTCATGCGAAGGTTACTACTCAATTTGATGCTAAGATTAAAATATTGAGGACCGATAATGGAACAGAATATATAGACCACAGATTCCGCACCTTTTTAGAATCTCGTAGAATTCTCCACCAAACCAGTTGCCCGTACACTAATGCTCAAAATGGTGTTGCTGAGCGCAAGAATCGGCATCTATTGGAAGTGGCTCGGTCTCTCTTGTTCACTATGCACCTCCTTAAATCATATTGGGGTGATGCCATCCTTGCCGCTGCGTATCTAATCAATCAAATGCCACTTAGAGTCTTGAATTATCAAAGTCCTCTTGAGCTCTTGTTGGGTAAGAATACCTATACTATTCCATCAAAAGTCTTTGGGTGTGTTTGTTTTGTCCATACACATAATCTTGGAAAATTAGACCCTCGAGCTCTCAAATGTGTCTTTTTTGGGTACTCTCCGACACAGAAAGGATACCGATGTTATCATCCTCCTTCTCAAAAATTTTTTATCAGCATGAATGTCACCTTTAGAGAGTCTGAGTCTTATTTTCCTTCCCCACAGACACCTCCTGAGGAGGAGAGTAGTGATAGACATGAGGTGTTGGTTCCTGATTCAGAGACTTTAGATGATTCAACTTTTTGGGAAATTCCTACCCAGGAGGAGGATACTGTTACTGTTGGTCGTTTGGAAAGACATGATTTGTTGGTATACTCAAGGAAAAATGCTATACAAGAGGCCACCATGCAACTTTCTCCTAGTCAAGATTCTTCTCCTGCTCCAGCATCTCCGGGTGAGTTACCTCTTGTTGAACCTTCTCCTAGTCATGAATCTTCTCCTGCTCCAGCATCTCCTGGTGAGTTACCTCCCATTGATCCTTTACCACATGATAATACATTGGATTTATGCATTGCTCAGAGAAAAGGGATTCGAGTCTGTACCATACACTCTATCTCTAACTTTGTTTCTTATGATTCATTTTCTCCTTCCTATAGAGCTTTTGCCTTGTCTATTTCCTCTGTATCTATTCCCTTGGGTTGGAAGGAAGCAATTCTAGATCCGAAATGGAAAGAAGCTATACTTGAGGAATTGAAAGCTTTGCATAAGAATTAAACTTGGGATCTAGTTGCTTATCCCTCTGATAAAAAACTAGTTGGTTGCAAGTGGGTGTTCACCGT
The DNA here is from genome assembly GCA_028386065.3 of Turnera subulata. Lineage (NCBI taxonomy): Eukaryota > Viridiplantae > Streptophyta > Magnoliopsida > Malpighiales > Passifloraceae > Turnera > Turnera subulata. The sequence continues at coordinate 32,937 of JAKUCV010006538.1, forward strand.
AAAGCATAGAGCAGATGGTTCGATTGAAAGATATAAAGCAAGATTAGTAGCAAAAGGATTCACTCAAACCTATGAGGTGGACTACCAAGAGATATTTGCTCCAGTTGCTAAAATGAATACCATCAGAATTTTGCTATCTTGTGCAGCCAATCTCAATTGGGATTTGCAACAGTTTGATGTTAAAAATGCTTTCTTACATGGAGATTTGGAAGAGGAAGTCTATATGGAGATTCCTGTAGGATTTGAAAATGGGAACAGTAAAAGGAAAGTTTGCAAACTGAAGAAGGCTCTGTATGACTTGAAACAGTCTCCTAGAGCATGGTTTGACAGATTTAGCAGAGCCATGATTCACTTTGGTTACCAGCAGAGTAATGCAGACCATACCCTATTTATCAAGCATGACAAGGGTAAGATCACTCTTCTTATTGTCTATGTCGATGATATTGTTGTGATAGGAGATGATAAAGAAGAGATGATTAGGCTCAAGAAGGCATTAGCACAAGAGTTTGAGATCAAAGAGCTTAGAAAATTACAGTACTTTCTAGGTATTGAAGTAGCAAGATCTCAAAAAGGAATTTTTATTTCCAAACGGAATATGTTGGATCTTTTAGAGGAAACAGGAATGCTAGGTTGTAAACCAATAGAATCCTCTATTGAAAGCAATCACAAGTTGCAAGCAGGAGTTGGCGAATCAGTTGATAAAGAGAAGTATCAGAGACTTGTTGGAAAACTCATTTATCTCTCACACACTAGATATAGCATATGCGGTCAATGTTGTGAGCCAGTTCATGCATGATCCTCGAGATTCACACATGCAGGCTGTTTTTCATATACTCAGGTATCTAAAGTCTGCACCAGGTAAAGGACTCTTGTTTTCAAAGCATGATCATCTTTATATAGAAGCATTCACTGATGCTGACTGGGCTGGATCACCAGTTGATAGAAGATCTACAACCGGTTATTGTACACTTGTCGGAGGCAACTTGGTCACTTGGAGAAGTAAAAAACAGAGTGTGGTTGCTAGATCAAGTGCTGAAGCAGAATATAGAGCTATGGCACAAGGGTTTTGTGAGCTCTTATGGCTGAAGAAGTTGATAGAGGATCTGAAGTCATCCCAAAACAACAAATTGTCTCTTTATTGTGACAACAAGCCGCTATCAGTATAGCCCACAATCCTGTGCAACATGATCGAATGAAGCATATTGAAATTGATCGGCACTTCATCAAGGAGAAGTTAACATCTGGAGTTCTTGACATCTTCCATGTCTCTTCCAACAATCAATTGGGTGATATTTTTACGAAAGGACTTAACAACAAGACTTATCATCAGTTAGTTTACAAGTTGGGCATGTGTGATATCTTTACACCAACTTGAGGGGGAGTGTTGACCGACATAAAAAATAAAAAAGAAAAAATAACTTTACTTGGAGTATAAGTTTAGGATTCCCAATTTTAATAGTATTCTACTTGTATAAATAGTGGTGTATGTTTACCTTATGTATTAATCAGAAAATCAGTAGAAAATCGATTCACAAAAATCTTCACTTCCCAAGAGAGAATATAGAGGCTTTAATTTCCTCATCTGTGATCTCAACCACTTGTTGTGAACACTGCTCAGCCGATACAGTTTTGTGAATTAAAGTTTTGAAGTAGGAAATTGATCCACCCGAAACAGCTGGATTCGATTGACCAAGAAACTGAGCATAGAAATTGACAATTGTATCTTGTATCAAGCGAGGTTCTGTGAGCAAAGTACCATCAGGAGAATAAAGTGTTCTGATTGTATTTTTAGCTCTCCTTGCACGAATCACATTGTTAAACAACTTCGTGCTGGAATCTCCACAAGAGTGCCAGTTTATGCGAGAATTCTGCCTTAAAAAAGACTCTTTAACAAGGCGTAACTCAGCTAATATCAGACACTGTTCAATAGCAATTATATCCTCATGTAAGTCACCATAAAAAATCTACTTCTGTATTGTATAGAGTTCTTTCTCCAGATTAACAATCCGCAAAGATATATCATTATAAGTACTTTTATGTAACTTCCTCAGCTCAACTTTGAGAAGCTTAAGCTTCTGCCAAAGCTTATACATTGCATATCCTTCTATATTTATACTCCAAACCAAGGTAACAACAGACATGAAGTTGGGATTAGTTGTCCTGTAATTGCAAAATTTGAAGGGCTTTGGGCCTTGAACAATAACAGAGGAGGAGTTGAAGATTATAGGTGAGTGATCAGAGATACTTGGAAGTGAACAGAGCTAGTTGGAAATTTTGCTGTCCATTCAGCATTGATAAGAAATCTGTCTAACTTTTGAAAGATAAGGTTTGCAGATTGTTTGTTGGACCATGTAAATACTGATCCTGTATATGGATGATCAAAAAGACCACATGAAGATATACAGTTTGCAAAGACATCAATTTCAGTACACAAGTGATCAGTTGAAGAAGAGGATTCCTCTGATTTTAGGATGATATTGAAGTCACCCAGAGGACACCACGGTTCATTACAAAGAGAAGGAGCAAAGGATTACATGATGTGGTATAGGGAAGTAACCCTTTCTTGAGCAGAATTAGAGCCATATATGAAGGTAACATAGCAAGTAACTTGTTCGCTTCTACTACAAACAAGGCAATGAATAAGCTGGTCCGTTGAAGCAAGGACAGAGACATCCACTCTGCCAGACCACAGCAGCCATATGCGTCCTAGACGCGCGTTATTGTAATTATGTACAAAACTCCAGCTGGGAAGAAAACTTCAGGAACATTATTTACTTGCATTTTTGTTTCAACATGACATACCAAGTCCACATAACTACTAAAAATACGCTGTAGTACAGAGGTTCTTTTAGAAGGATCGTTCAGACCCTTGACATTCCACATCATCCATTTTATTAAGTAGGAAGTATAGGGGAATTAGTCCCTGAAGGGGTAATCTGTGTAGTCTTACCACGTCTACGGCTACGCTTCGGCTTTGGACCTGGTTTTGGCTTAGGAGGAAGAGCAATCTCCTGAGTAACACCAGTAAGCGCCTGCTTTGGAGCGTTCAAAATCCTTTCACCATTAGCCGAAGCTGCTACAAAACTAGACTGTTCTATAGGTAATGAAGGAGATACACTACTAGCAGATTTAGGGGCATTAGAAATCAGTAATGAAGACTTCAAAGCTTCAATAGCCTCGTGAATGATAGGAGTTGACAATGAAGTCAATGATTCCTTTGAAACTGCTAAAGTAATGAAGTCATGAGGCTGAGAAGACTGTTTAGTTGTTGCATTTACACCAGTAGCTATTTTTACATCAAGCATAGTTTTGGGAACCCATTGGACAGAGGGCTTTTTAACAGAGCAAGCCACAGAATAGTGACCCCATTGATTACAGAGTTAACAAAAAATAAGGTTTCCATGAGTATCAAACATCGATAAAACATGTACAACCATCAAACTCAACTGCAAGCTTATCAAGTAAAGGCTTTGAGAAATCTACATCAACACAGATTGAGACTCGGTCAGAGGATAGCAATTTAGAATAGTCTTGATTTATGTGTAAAGGTCTCCCAATAGCACTAGCCAGATAGTTTAATCCCTCTTTCGTTAGCAATTCAAAAGGAACCCTCTTAAGCTGTACCCAAACAGGAATGAGAGAAGTAGAAAAATCCACAAGCCCTATACTAGCTTCCCATTTGCATAACAGTAGGGCAATTCTACCAATATGCCATGGTCCACCATAGAGAGCACGAGACAGAGAGGACTCATCTGAAAATTGAAGAAGAAAAAGGCCCTCTGTGTAAGGCACAACAGATACAGGACTGTGCCTCCCCACAACTTTATCGCCATTGCTTGGATCAGTCCCATTATCGGTCGTGAGCCCATGAATTGACCAATTAGGCACATAGAGTACTTCTTGCGACCAATTTCCAGCAAGTGAGAAGGGATTTTTATGATGTTATTAGTGATGATAGGTTGCACAAACTCTAATGGCTGAACTACCTTATTTTGTACGATATTAGACCAGGTTGGGGCAGTAGAAGAAGTACTAGGATGAGCGATTACCGAACTATGCACACAGTTGGAAACCCCCAAATCAATTTTTTGTGACTAATGAACCCTAGCTTCAGAAAGATCCGAGGCAGTTGCAGAAATTGATGAGGAATCCCCTAGTACATGAATCGGGATAATCACAGAGCTAGAAACATTCTTCCCCTTCAGCGATCGTTGCATATGCGAACTAGCTTGGAGTAAAGCATCAAGGCGATTAAGATCCAGAGCCATAGCAGCTCGCTCCCGATTATGGCCAGATGAATCCACGATAGAAGATGATGATAAAACCTCACAAGAAGCTATGAATGAAGAGAATAGATAGATGGGTGAAAGATTGAGATGAGGAAAGAGTAAGATAGAAGAAACAATCAATGTCGCGGTGATTTTTTGTTGAAGAACTAGAAAATTCAGAGAAAATCTAGAGAGAGAAAATTAAGAGAGAGAAACCCGCGACGTTACACCCAAGGAAATTGAGGCAAATTACCACAATTTTGGCAAGAGACAATGATACGAAATTCCTTTTTTTCATAACCGGAGTTTATCTTTTATTTAATTTAAATTTTTAAATAAGGCTAGCTCGACATATCCGCAAATTCTTATTAAATTCTTTTACACATTATCACATGATACCTATTTTGTTTCCTTAACTATAATATTATGTATATATATTGAGGCACACATTGTTGAAAAGGCCTCGTTTGTCCCGGGGAAAAAAATTACATTTTGAAGAACATTGAAAAAATTGTTTGTTTTTGGCAATTCAACGAAAGCTAGTGAATACTGGGCTGTTAGACTGAACGCAGTGAACGATAGTGATGGGTGACTGGCAATTGATTATAATGATTTTTGATGGTCTAAGGTTTGGGAATAATAGAGGTCGGTACTCAATGGCCAGGAAAATTGACAAGACACTTATTCTTTTCAAAATTTCCGAGACTTTTTTGTTGACTAATCATTCGATAATTACTAAACATTATAACATGTCGAAAACAATCTAGGAAACAATTACAAGAACAATAAATTAAGGATCTTAGTTTTTCCGTCGTTATTCTTATAAAATTTAGTTAACTTGATAAAAATTCTTAAGTTTTTCCGATATGTAAGGCGTCATTTTTTAATGGTGTACGATTTATTCTTGGATATAATTGTGTAAATTAAGAACCAATCTTTATCCTCTTTTTTTTTTTTTTTTAATACTGACCGATCTTTATCCTCTGAAACTTTCAAATTCTTTTATTCCACCCGATTCAAAGTTTAATAATTTACGATTAACTGAATTGTATTTAGATGATCTCTTATAAAAAATTCAATAGCTTCCGAGTAAATTTTCAATTTTTAGATCGCCCGTTCATATGCCACCACGCAGTCTCGTGGAGAAAGTTAATTAGAGAGATCCTTTCATTCCGCCAGAATGGTGATAAACCAAAGTAGATACAAACGCAGCCATCCACGCTTAAACCAAAGTAGATGCAAACTCTCTTCTTCTTACATATATAGGAGGGAGGCCTCAAAAGACTTCTTTATTCCTCGTACCTTAATTTACGCAAAGCAAGAAAACAAAAGAAAAAAAGAAAGACGCTGCAGTTGCATCGATCCCATCTGCATGTACACGTACAGGTACGTCGTTGGATGTTGTGATGCATTAACTAAACTAAGCATCAAATCTCCTTCCGGACTTGGACCTTGGGCTAGTCAAAGTAGTCTCCTGGGTGCCGAACTTGATCCTCCTGGCTTCCTCCGGGGACACCCTGAAGGCATTGGCGAGTACCTCCACCGGCATGGCCCTGATGGCGGAGGTGCGGCCGGCGAGTGGAGAGAACATAGCGTTGTCGTTGGTCTTGAATGCAACCCACTCGAATCTCTCCCCTTCGGCCCGTTTCGCCACCGCGAAGTTCTGGGGCACGGTCAAGACCTGTCCCTCTCGGAGCTCGCCGTTGAAGACTGTCTGGCCGAAGTGATCCACCACCTGAAGCCGCGCCTGGCCCCTGATTGCGTAGATGATGCTGTGTGCGTTCTGGTTCCAGTGAGGCACCATCAGGGCTTCCTGCAAAATCAACAAAACAATTAAATATATCAATTTCTTTTTCTTTGTCTGAATAAAATGTATAACTAAAAGAATATGGGAAAGCATACTATATATATTACGTACGTTGTAGAGAACACCCCTTTCAGCGCTGAGCCTGAGGGCGCGAAGAATAGGGAGGTTATGGCTGTTAAGGGAGCTGAGGCGCCCTGCTTCGGGGGAGAACACATCAGCGCGTGAGGGGTCATCAAGGTTCTCTCTAATCCTCATGGAGCAGAAACTCTCCTCAATGCCGTTCTCAGTATTGTACCTTCTTCCGCCGCGTTGGCGTTGTTCTTCCTCTCTGATGGAGGGAGGCCTGACAATCTGAAGGCTCTCTTTCACCCTAACAATGGGTCCTCTCCTGTCATCCTGGCTCTGAAGCCTCATCGCCACCTGTTCGTCAACATTGAATGCCTCGGCCAAAAACCTAGTGTCCATCCCGCAGAATACGTTGTTGCAGGTTCCCTTCTGCACATGAGGCCTCATGCGGCGAGGTGAGGTTCCCCTCTCGCTTTCTCTCCCTCTGGGGGTACCAGGGTGGCGCTGGCTTTGTTGTGGGTTGAAATGGTCCTCTGGATTGCCCGCAAGATAGAAACTCTGTCACATATATATATGAACATCATGTAATTAGTTAATTGAAAGATCAGCTTATAATACTCAACTCAACTATATATGTACCAGTTGATTGACTAAGATATAATTGGTTTGTGATTAGTTAATTACTCTAGGATTGAGATCAAGCTGGTTGGCGGAGTTGGACAGGTCATAAAGAGTGACAAAAATGGCACGCTCATTCCCGTCGTTGTAGCACCAGTGAGCTACTCCGGCTGGCAGAGCAATGATGTCACCCTGGCGGAAGCGGTGAACCTTCTGGTGTTGGTCCTGGAACCTACGGCTTCCTTGGCCTTGTTGTGATCCTTGGGATTCCTGGAATGTCTCAGGACATCCAGAGAACAATGTCCCAGTAAGACCGTTTCCTGCACCAAATATCATTCATTTACATTACCATTAAAATCCACATAGTAAAGCAAAGGGGGTGAAGTCTCGGATTGAGTCCTGCCCGACTAGTATCTAATAAAGTTAGTGACAAACTTATAGAAATATATGCACCTTGGAGAACGTATACGAGTTGAGGAGCATTGCTGTACTGTGGCAAAAGAAGGCCATTGGGTTCAATGGTCTTCCTGTCAATGGCCACACCAGCACATTCGAACTGCTCGTGGAAGGGGTCCCATGACTCGATCAAACCAGCTTCGCTCTCAATGCGGTTATCTGGTTGGAGTGCATTGAGGTTATTGAGGTTGCATTCACCCACTTGCTCCCTCTGTTGGCGAGCGAGGGTGGTGTGGAAGAGCACAAGAAGGCAAAGAGAAAGAGAGATCAGGGAAGGCCTAGCCATGATGGTGTGTGTATATTCCACGTACAGAGGGGCTGCTTTGTTGTGGGTTGAAGTGGCGACTAGGAGGCGTTGGTATTTATACAGAAGAGAATTGAGTGAATGGACGACACATAAGTGATACAAAGGCAGGCTTTCCAGGACATTTTTCAGTTTGCATGGCTACCTGCCCTTAAAATTTTACAACTCATGATTTCAGCGGCAGGTGTTTCTAGATTTCAGAGATGGATGTAGCCAGGGAGGAAACAACAGGACAAATTAAGAGCACCTAGCTGACAGCTGTTTTCGGATTTTATTTTTCAAAAGATCACAATTTCCATTATATATAATGGTGGTAATTACTGGTAAGTTTGTTTGATAGAGTGTGTGTACGCGTTTGTTAGGATGGAGCCTCTTCCATAAGGCTATTGGAATCACTTGAGCATAGTTACATCTTAAGTCTAAACGAAGCTGAAAAGCTACTCCCTTTTGTTATAATAAAATTAAATTGCACCTTTTCTCCTCATTTCTGATAAAAATTAAAAGCATCTGACCTGATAAAGGACCAATCTATTCGGTGGCAAATCATGTTTTGGACTCCCCGTGCACTTCAAACTCACTATGCATACTTGTACTCTTGTGGTGGACTTGGACATGGAACTTCTTTTTCCTTTCCTTGGGACTCTTTTGTGGACTTGGGCACTGGTACTCTTGTGGATTGGGCTCGCTGATAGTTACTTTTAACAAATAATACTCATGGGATATCACATAAAGCGACTAGGGTATGAACGAGTGTTACCTCTCGAGATTAACTCAGCGATTATTCGAACTCATCTTGATTGTATCGAGCTCCAGTTGAGCTTTTATGTCCGACTAGAATTCTTGTGTACACATATATCGGGTCGCGACAAACACCAGCAGCAACTGGCAACCCAACAAAACATGAACTTCCAGGAGATTTCTAAACTACCTAAGTTCTCATGTTCTTAAGTATTCAGCCTAACCTTTCTTTATTAGATTTTTGTAGTTTAATGAGCATGGATTTTTTTTTTTTGTGTATTGTGTGTGATGAGTTCATTAAGGTACATGATGGTTTTTAGATAACAAATGCTAATTAAACAATGTTCAAAACTATCATGTTAGAAATATGATTTTGGACGAAAGAACTCCTCAGATGGATTAGAATTCGCTACAAATTGTGACTTTAAGAACAATTATGGTGAGATCAACTTCTTTTTTTGGATTGAGTTTAATGGGGTGGAAAGCCTGGAAGGAGATGAGAAGGACGCATAGTTTGTTACTTGGTGCATGCATAAGTTCAAAAATCAATTAAATATATTTAACAAATAATATCATAATTTCACAGATTAACAAAGAAAATAGGGTTAATGAAAGGAATTGGAAATTCACCAATTAGAAAGATTTTTTATTTTTAAAAAATGTATAGGCTTTATCAAGTAAAGGGATAAAACAATTTCAATTAAAATACTATGCATCCATATATATTTTTTAAGTCCTATTTTTTTAAAAAAATTGCAACTCCAATATTCTTAAACTCTTAAAGCAATTATGTAGAGACTTTTAAATAATTATGTTTTTTAAAGGCCGATGGCTTTATGTGAATTCCGGCCTTAGGTTTTGTCTTTTTGCTATATTAGGAAAATTCAATTACAACATAAAACATTAGTTATGTACTATATCAAATTAAAACTATAGAATTTACCAAAAATGTTAGTGGGAGAGTTTTCTTTGGTAGACTGATCCGCTTGAATTAGATTATGTCACAATTAGTAAGTTTGTGGTACCGTTAAACCAAAAAAATATTAATTCGTAATTATGAGAATATAGACTTATATGTAAGTACAATTTGTGGGAGACAATTATATGAACAGAGTTCGTGATCGAGGTTGAAGAATAGAACCATATGAAGGAAAAATAGCTTCAATAACAAACCGTTCCAGAAATCACAAGGTTTCAGAATACAAAATAATTGCTATGTATTTACAGGATGTACTATGGTAAATTGTTGTAACACTAGCAAAGCAGCAGTCCTAGTGGTTTACTTTTGAGACTATGATGCAGTTGCCTTGATATATTTTTGTGTCCTGTTGGGTAAGAGCATCAAATAGTCCGCGACTCCGTGTACATCGATTACTCATATAGATGACATGATTAGTAATCTCTGTTTTCTTTTTCTATTGTTAGTAAATCCTGTCTACTCATTTCTCCTTATTTGGTTGATGAATCATCAGAACATGATGTGTCGTGATTAAGATTTCAGGTCACCCTAATTAATCTGTAAATACACAATTATCACATTAGTATGGCATCTATCATAATTCAGACAAGACAACTGCTCGCTGTCTTTTTCTTCCTAAACTGATCCAAACACACTGCAGTGTGTTCTAAGCTCTTCTGGTGATGGAGCTTAAAGACACCTGCACTACATGACTCTATGAGGTGTAAGAAATTTAGAACTAAATAGCCATGCAAACTGAAGAATAGCCTGCAAATCCTTGCCAGAAATCTCTTATGTGTCAGTGAATCAGCTTCTTGTCTATTCTATATGTACGCCCACCGTGCATGCGCCTCCAAGTCGCCACTCCAATAATAAACCACAATGGCTAATTATCCTTCCCTGATAGCTTTATCTCTTTGCTTGCTTGTTGTCTTTCATGGCTCCCTTGCACACGAGCAGAGGCAGCAAAGAGCCGACTGCCGGCTTGACAGGCTTAACTCCCTGAGCCCTGGTAATCGTATTGAGAGCGAAGCTGGTGTGATCGAATCATGGGACCCCGACCACGAGCAGTTCCGGTGCGCTGGTGTGGCTATTGAGAGTGAAGGATAACATATATCCTGAATAAAGTAAATTAGGACACCTACTTGGAGTCCTAGCAGCGGAAGCAAACAGGTCTTGGAGTCCAGGTCTTGATCTACCGGTCGTGAAGGGTTGTCACGGTATATCGGAGCAACCCCTGTAGTCTCCACGGCCTAAACCTCTCCTCTCTATAGCTGTGTGTATGGTATATGTGGGTCTAACCTAGCCACCCTATGTATGTAATGTTCTTGGTATTTGTGCCATAGAACAACATGTATATATAGGAGGCAACTAGGATTACAAGGTGAGCACCCAACTTATGGGTGGACCTCGTGGGCCCCACTACCTCAAGTGGGCCTCCATACAATGTAACCCAACATCTCCCACTCACACATAAGTGAGAGTGCTCAAAATACCAAATGCAAGAAACTCATTCTTGCTACAACAGCAATAGTCATACAAGGAAATAGGACCGTGCGACCGGCATACTGTGAGAGCGAAATGCTATACACCTGTTAGGGATATACAGCCTCTCGTCAAGAAGAAAACCTGCAAGTAGATCAGAAAGTATGCTAGTGCCCTAGATCATCTGAATCACATTATAAATCATCCATAGGATCTCGTCCATCAAGGCGTGACGCAAAGCAAAGTAATGCAACGTAATGCAAAGCAATGCAACGCAACGCAAAGTATTCACAATTATGACCGTACGTCATAACTGGTGCACCGGTGAATACAAGACTAATGTGATTCCGTCTATGACCTTCCTCTTCTCACGATTCCCTTGACCCGGCTCAACTCGCTTTTCTAGACATGTCCCGCCAGACCGAATCTGTATCCATGGTCCTTAGGCAACATACTAAGATAGCGACCATCAAACCGAATCTCAAGTCTCTGATAGGAACAGCATTTTCTCCTTTCCCATGGAGCGTATGTCTTTTCCTCATAAGGAATGCTGTACAGATGATAGTTTAGATACCGTGTGTATCCCAAACCTGAGTTCCTCGATCTACTCAACAATCTTGAACTCGCATCTGGCCTACAAAGTAGACTGAATGAACATATTCATTCCTAGAATGGCCTTACTTGCCATTCTCAACCGATGTATAAGTAGTTTTAAACCGTTCGCTCTCAAACTGTCCATATGACAATTTAGCTAAAAACTCGTCTCATCTCCACTTATCACCAAGATAAGGAGGCGATTACCCGTGTGAGAGGGCTAACCTTTCGTCTACTCGACATACATCATAAAAGAATGTAGAACGTACTCAACATCCAACAATAAAATGACAACAACATATATGCATAAACTCGACTTTATTGATCATCAAAATAAAACGTCAAAACAGTCATGTGAACATGTGGGAAATAACAACAGAACGTAGTACTCATAATCTACATAGCCCCTGAGACCTAATGTGTTTCACAAACACATCTCTAGGTACAGGCTTAGTCAACGGATCTGCTAACATATCCCAGTAGATAAATACTTCACGTTCACCACCCTGCGTGTAACCATATCTCTAGCATAGTTATACTTGATATCTATGTGTTTGGTCTTGCAGTGGAACTTGGGGTCTTTTGTCGAGGAAATTACAGACTGACTATCACAGTAAATCAGTACCGGGTCGGTGTCTCCTGCAAGATCCATGAGACGCTCCAAGAACCTCTTGAGCCAAACACCCTCCTGAGCAGCTGAAGCAAGAGCCACGTACTCTGCTTCCATCGTGGACAAGGATACACACGATTGTTTCTTACTGCTCCATGATATGGCGCCATCGCTTAGTAAGAACACGTGTCCGGAGGTGGACTTCCTGTCATCTGGATCACCTCCATGATCAGCATCTGTGTATCCAACCAGTTGTAGACTCTTCCTGCCTCGGTAACAAAGCGAGTAATTTGCGGTCCCACTCAGGTATCTCATGATTCTCTTCACTGCCTTCCAATGCTCTGGGCCTGGATCGGACTGATACCTGCTCACCAAGCCAACTGCCTGACAGATATCCGGTCTAGTGCACACCATAGTATACATAAGACTTCCGACTGCGCTCCGATATGGAACTCGGCTCATTCGC
>JAKUCV010006539.1:0-52600 GCA_028386065.3 Turnera subulata
CGTGTGGATATTGTGATGAATTGTTAATTGTGAATAATTGGTGCTATATGTACTGTTGGTGGATATTTGGTAATATGGAATTGTATTGGGTATTTGGCAGCTATGGTTATTGTTGTTGTTGTTGCTATGATGTTGATTTGCTTGATTGAACCGTTGTATGACTGTTGTTGGTTTATTGGATACTGTGTTGTGATTGATGCTGGACTGTGAGTAATTGATGTTATGGAACTGATGAAGGATTGGCCTGTTGTGTAACTTGAGCTAATAGGAAAGTGGAAAATTGTTTGACTGTTATGGATATTGTGATTGTTGACGGTAGACAGTGTTGTGATTGGATAATTAGAATAAACTATTGACTGTGGATAATTGGGAAATGGAAATTGGAAATTGGAATTGGAATTGATATGAGATGATGACATATGTGGGAACTAGTGGTACGACCCGATGGTTTGAAAATTAATTCTGGGATGCTATGGTCGGTTACTTGGTTTGGATACTTGATTTGATTGGCATGTTGATGCCTGTGGTTGGGGTATATCGAATACCCAGTGGTTCGGATATACCAAATATCCGTTAGGCTTGTTGCCTGTGGTTGGGGTATACCAAATACCCAGTGGCTCGGATATGCCGAATATCCGCAGTGGCTCAGATATGCCGAATATCTGGTTGGCATGATGTTGCCTGAGGTTGGGGTATACCGAATACCCAGTGGTTTGGATATACCAAATATCCGAGTTTTGAGATGTGGATTGGATTTTGACCTAGCATCCGGAATTAATTGATAACCTAGTACGACCCTAGCTTATCCAGTGACAGGGGCCGGAAGATAAAAATTGGTAATAATAATAAATATTCTTTTGGTCTTGGCTTTGATGTGATTTAGTGAGATTCCTTTGACGTGTTGGTTGTGATAGATTCCTTGATGCGTTGTTTGATTTAGATTCCTTTGTCGTGTTGTGTGTGTAGTTTCATCTGTTTGATGGTGGTTTTACTTCGAAAGTGTTACGGTTGAATATATCACTGTTTATCTTTCGTCGGTGAGCAAATAAATATTCTTTTGGTCTTGGCTTTGATGTGATTTAGTGAGATTCCTTTGACGTGTTGGTTGTGATAGATTCCTTGATGCGTTGTTTGATTTAGATTCCTTTGTCGTGTTGTGTGTGTAGTTTCATCTGTTTGATGGTGGTTTTACTTCGAAAGTGTTACGGTTGAATATATCACTGTTTATCTTTCGTCGGTGAGCGCTTCGGACTCACCCCTCGCCTGCGGGGTTTCATCCCGTAGGATGAGTTGTTTGTAGTGCAGGAACGTACCGGGCAAGCTGATGCGTACCCTCGGACAGGACTCGGATCCATTAGTTGCATTGGGCTTGCATATGTTGTCATGTGAGTTAAGAGTCTTCTACTGTGCATATTGTTAAATCTTCTGCTGTGTATATGTTGTGTTTGGGCCATTGGGCCAGTTGGTTGTTGTAGATGTCCCCGGGATTCGGGTGACGAGTTCTATGTTGGGCCGAAGGGCCGGTTTACAGTTTTTGATATTGGGCCGTTGGCCAGTTTACTGTTTTATACGCAGTCCGTCGGGCTTTGTTGGGTTGGGTTGTCACAGTTCCGGCACGTGTTTACTGTGCACGGTAAATACGGGTCGGGGCGTCTCATATAATTTAGAAAAATTATAAATGATTTTATAAATTAAATAAATTTAAAGATCATGTGGTGAATATAATAAGAAATAAATTTAAATAAAGTTTTTTTATTATTCAGATGTAAGAGAGGTTTGGGTATCTAAAATATTTGACCAAGTACTATAAATTTTTTCTTTATGCTTGATTATATTACTTGTTAGTTTTTGGGATGGTGACATTAAAAATTTTTTTTTATTAGATGGGTTGAATTTTATTGGAAAGTCTTGATTTTGGCTCCATTTCATTTTTTCGGAGCGACTTGGCAGGAAACATGTATTTGGTAAGAAATTTCCCCTTCAAGAGTAGTTCTTTCATGTGTCTATGGATATTACGGTCATTACCATGACAAGGCAACAAACTAACACATTCACCAACTGCAACTAGGCTTAGGATTTAATTGGACTTCATAATTAAATGTTTAGGACTTCATTGACCAAATAATAAAGTTTAGGACTCAAACAGATCCTAGACTAAAGTTTTAGGACTTTCGTAGCCATTATCCCCTCAAAAACAATACACACCATAAATTCCCAATTATTTATTTCCATTGACGCCGAAATAGTTACCCTCCCCAAGTACCTATAAATTGAAAGCCAATATGCCTTGTACACACTAATGACTACTAGTTATGTATGTTAGAGGAGAAAAGGAAACTTTACTTCGGAAAGTGATTCTCTCTATAAGAGAAGAAGACCAGTCACTCATTCCTGGTGCGTCCAATTTTAATCACTCCTTTGCTCTTCTGTCTCAATTAGGATCTTTTTTGGGTTTTTCTTCTCGGAAAAGTCCCTCTCCTTTCTCCTTTTGAACAGCCGCTTGTTCTCTAGGGTTTCAGTTTGAATTCCCAAATTGTTATGATTTTTCATGGATTCCCTACCAGGCCACGTAACCTCTTTCTTCACCAACTTTTCTCGTGATTTTCCCAGACTTGGATGCAGCTTTTCGCGGTCACCTCTGCTCCTTGCTTTTAATCGGTCTGTTCCCTGTTTTCTTTTTTTTTATTATTATTTATTTGCATTTCCAGTTAAAATCTGTTGTATTGTGCTTTTCTGTTGGAAATCACGATGCCCTGTCATTAAATAGTTTCAATTGTTGTCATGTTTGAATTTGTTTTGTTGCGGTTAAATGATCAACTTACTGAAAGTAATCCTGGATTTTTGCAGCTTTATGTTCCAATTGTTTGGCGCTGACTATTAGTCATCTGGGTGTCGGTAGTAAGTTTAATTTGACCCAAATCGTCATCTGGGTCAAATTTCTCTTTTGCGTAGTCCTGTATGATGGGTGCTACAATGGACGATGGTGAGATAGATTGCCCCAACCAAGAACTGTTGTCCAGTCCACAGTTGGGGGATGTCCCTAGCAATTGCTCTTTGGATAGTTTCTGGAACGATGTATTCAATGACACCCATGCCTGCACTCATACCCACACTTGTAACCCACCTGGTCCTGATTTCTCCCACACGCACACTTGCTTGCATGTGCATACCAAAATTTTGTCTACCCCTTGTGAGGACAAGGTTTCAACCGACGATACGGCAGAGTCGAGTGAAAAGAAGTCAAAGAAACGGCCTTTGGGAAATAGAGAAGCTGTCCGGAAGTATAGGGAGAAGAAGAAGGCAAGGGCTGCGTCCTTGGAGGATGAAGTCAAGACCTTGAGGATGTTGAATCAGCAGTTGATGAAGAAGCTTCAAGGACAAGCTGCATTGGAAGCGGAGATTGCCAGGCTCAAGTGCTTACTTGTTGACATTCGGGGGAGGATCGAAGGAGAGATTGGATCTTTTCCCTATCAGAAGTCAGCTAGTAATGTCAATATGGCAAATCCAAATCTGGCCAATGCTTTTGTGATGAATCCATGTAATATTCAGTGCACTGATCCCTCCAGAACCAATATGCAGTGTAACGATCAGGTTTATTGCTTGCAACCAGGCGGCGATGGTAAAAGTGGAGTGGCAGTAAATGGGCAAGGTTTTAGTGCTTGTGATTTTGATAGCCTTCAATGTCTCTCAAACCAGAATTTGGTAATGAAAGATCTCCCAGACTGCAGTCATGGCAATACTGTGACAAGTGGCAATTCATCTGGCACAAGTAAGAGGAAAGGTAAAATCTCCTACTGCTTGTTACTTTTGCCTATTTATTGTATCATGGTCATGGATTAATTTAATAGGCTGATTAAGCAATATGTGATCTTACTTGTCTGCATCTTAATAGTAATTGCTTTCTTTTGAATAATGGAATTCCTCCAACACTTACAAGATAAATTTTGAAAGTTAGGATGGATGCAGTTACGATTTCCAAGTTATGGTGACAGGAAATATGTGATTATTTGTGTGTTGGTTTAGATTGATCCTTATGTCTTTTGGCTGCCCTTTTCTATGAGGGGACAGGGCAAATAGGAGTTGGGAGGTGATGGGCTGGCTTCGCATTACACGAAATAATATCCGACTTTGAAACCTTTGCACACACAGCAGTATATTATTGTTTTTTCTTCAAATGTCCTCTCATTATATGTTTCTCGAATCACAACACCCGTTGAGTTCTTCCCTGTTGGAGCACGTAGAGACATGCTAGCCCAGGAAGGCTCTTTCTTCTCAGTATTATCATCTTTTCACTTGGGCTTTGCCAACTACTTAGAGGGTGGAAAGACACTGACAGTCTTGACACTGAATTATATATATCCTCTAGCCTTTTGTGTGTTTGTTGGGAGTTAGTTTAAGTACTTTCTTCATTGGTCAAGTATCTGATATCCTTACTTAAGTTTGCTCAAGGATTTTTGCAATTGTTCTTTGGTCTCATTTGACTAATTCTGGTGCTTTTCTAATCTGATAGGAGGAGCTCGTACGAGAACAGCCGGTTGAAGAGCTGCCTGTGGAATTCTCTGTTTTCGTGCTATTGGTGCATATCTTGACACCAGTCAACTCTATTGTTTCATTAGTTCATACTTTCTTGCTTTGCTTTTTGTGTTGCCTAGGTGTAGGGTTGGAGTTGCTATGGCCACTTTAGCGGGTGAAATGTGGTTACTGGTTAGTCTGAGATCTTTCTAGTTTACGCAAAGAACAAATATTCGATAATCCCAATCAGTAGAATTTATGAGCAATTGGCATTTTAGTGTTTACCATCGAGCGCAACTCAATTTTTTGTCATGAATAATGTTAGCATCCATCCAGAGCCAGTATTGTATGATCTACCTACTCTGTTGCGATGCTGCCTGATTTATAAGCTGTTTGTTAACCCATTTGTTCGTTTACCTGGAAGCTTTAGTTTCCCTCTACTTTTTTCACTGTTCTAAAAACTTTGGGTTTCTGTCCTGTCAGCTATATGGTTTGTTCGTCTCTGGCTTGCATAATACTGAGAAGTTGTAAGGCTTCTGACAATTGCAATGGAGGGAATTTCCTATGCAACAGTATGGATTAAGTTCCCATGTTATCTACTGCTTTGAAGTTTTTATGTTTTCTTAATGTTAAAATTATGGAATACGTAAACCCTTTTATGGTATTGGCTTTATACGGAGAGGGGGTATTCTCTCTCTTTTTATCTTCTACCGTTAGAACTTTTTTTTTTTATATACAACCGTAGGACTACCCAAAATTTTGAGCAAAGGTTAAGGTTTATTCTGTCAATGCATGGTATCATTTTCTCAGTCAAGCGAGCACAGGTTGCTCTGCTTTGAGAGAGGGTTCCCGGCCCTCCCTTGGATGAGATTTGTGCAATTCTTGACTACCAACTCCACCGGAATGATTTGTGCAATTGCTCTAGTAAAAGTGGAGTTTCATAACAATTTCGTTACATCATAAAGATTATCAATACCCTGATTTATTTTCTTTAGGCAATGATATTGATTTGGAAGCCATGAAAAATCACACGTTCTGGCCGTAGTATATTACCATAGGGATGTCTCCAAGAGACTAATTTTAATTAACCAACAAAATAGTCCTGGTTTCGTAACGTTGTCTCATCGAATGATGACCAGAACCCACTAGCTAAGTGCATGTATACGGTGCAAGTCTTGACCTGATGCATACATGTCGATAAATGAGTTGAACTCAAAACATTATCTATGTGGTCACTTCATCCATCAAAACTTCAACCTGATACGTTTAGGCAAGATACAAGATGAATACTCGTAGCAAGAATTGATAATACCAGAGTATTAACGAAGCATTATGCATTAAGAATGCTGTTGATTATATTAGTTCGCAACAAAAGCTAGACAAAGTGACTAGATTGAGAGGATTTCTATCTACATCCGGTCCTCAGCAATGAGGTCATCATCGTCACGGTAAATACTCTCAGCTATTTGCCACACCTGAAGACAGTTATCATTGGCCACACTTGCAATGACCCAAGCTTCATTTGTGTTCCATGAAAAATCTTCTACCTTATTCTTGTGACCTCCATGAGAGAAAAGAAGTTCAGGTGGCCCATCATCAGCATCCAACTCTAACTGCTCGTCCCCAATTCTAGAATGGCATCCAGATCCAAGGGTTAGAGAAGTCAAAAGAGTGCGAAGACAATTCGCATGCAACAAGCAGGGAGAATTCAATCACATGCAAGGTGCAGCCTTGTCAAGAATCCATCAGGGCATAAACTTTTGGTAGGCATGATATCAACTGTTTTAAGTAGCTAAAATCTACCTCATGGAGTCAGCTCACCAGTCAAAACTATGTGTGACTGGTGGAACCTTGAACGCAAGCTTGACAGTGACCAAAGGAAAAAATCCTAGAAACAATTGACTCAAAAAACTAGCCTAACTCCTGACGAAAAACTTGCAGTTAGGAATTAACAACTAGAACAAATCCTACCAAACTAGCAATGCTGGACATGCACTAGAGCCCATCAGACCAAAGACACGAAAAAAATTACCTCAAATAGAGAAGAAACTAAAGATACTTTTTCACAGAAAGGAAATGGAGAAAAACTTTCGAGATATGGATACAAATCGAGAGAAACTGGACATTTGACCCACTGTAATCAATATAAGAAGTAAATTGTGAATACCTATTCAGGTCCCAAACATTCAGCCTTCTGTCTTCAGCAGAAGATGCCAGCACCATTTCGTGATTAGGATCCCACTCCACTTGGAAAACTTCGTCTCTGGAAACAAGCAAATATTGTCATATTTCATTAATGAACTCTGGTTTTGGGGAAGCATGCATGAATATGCTCTATGAACAAAAAGAATGTGATGAAAAGCACTTAGTGGCCTCCGAGATTAAGAGACACAAAACAATTACTGCTATGAAGAGAACAAAGCATAAAAAAGTGAATTTTGAAGGGATAATAGCCTTGCTCATAACAGAAGCCTAAAGTAACAGATGCTTTCACAATATTAAGCACAAATCACCATTTCCCTGTGCCACAAAGAAAAGGGGACTTGCACAAAAGTTAGTGGTATTGTGAAAATTATCAACTTTACAATGTACAATGACTATCATGTTTTTTTTCTAATATGCAAACTATATTCACCTCCAAAAATAGAAGCTGATGTGAATAGGCAGCTTCAGCCATAAATCATTTGAGACAAATAGTTAACAAAATGTTAGTAATTTCTGAGTCCATGACACGGGCACACGCAGAGTGATAGGTAGAGGAGAAAGAGACATACCCGTGACTACTCAAAACATGCAATGGTGCAGTCAGCTTTCGCATATCAAATAAGCCAACTGTAGTGTCAGAAGAAGCTGTAGCCAGAATCCACTCATTATATGGATTGAAAGATAGAGAGTTAACCTGTAAACAGGAAGCCAAAATGCAAAAGACGAACTATTAAACTGCAAGTATTACACGAAGCATTCGAAAAAGGTTTAGCCAGAATTAGATATGCAAGGCTTACCAGAACACAGGGAAGAGAAAATCAGAAGAGTTGCTTTTGTGATTCATTGTTTGAGATAGTAAGTTTACAGAAAGAACAGTATGCAGAGGAGTGGAAAAGAAACTGAATAAGTTTCAAGTGAATTGTATACAAAAACTAGACTGGATGACTCAAAGTGACATACATGCAGTGTAAACCAATACAAGTAAATGTAGCTCTCCATGCAAATTTTAGAATCCAAGAGGCTTTTAACGTGTTCCATAAGGGTGGGAAGAGAAGGAATTAATTGAATAAGAAACCTCTTTCTCATGAACTCTAACAGAATGCTGTGTCTGATTTGTGCGCAAGTCCCAGATCATTAATTGACGGTCATCCCCCACAGAGCCAAACAAATTATCGTTTTTCAAGTGCCAAGACACATCCCCAACCACACTTTCATGAGCCTGCAAGAAGATTCAAAAAACCTTTAGCAATTAAATTTTCAATCGAAGTGAAAGGATAGATCAACACGTTCAACAGTGAAGAAAGGAAAGACATGAATTACCTTGTAAATATGGATGGCTCCAAGCGTTTTACCTTGAGCTGTAGCAGAAACATCCCACAAACATATCCTATGATCATGAGAAGCACTCAGAAGATAACCCTGTTTGAATGGACTCCAAGACAAGCCATAGCCTTCTTGGTCATGGCCAGTCAACCTCAAATCAGGATCACAAGCATCCTCTTCTTGCCTCTCAGCCTGTTTGTTAGAATCAAAGACATAGACATCGGAACCACTCGTCTTCACCGCGACAATTGCCTGGTTTTGAGGCATAAACCGTGCCTTGTTCAGCTCGCCGTCTACACGTATTTTCTGAGTTATCTCCACCTACAAATAACCAAACATTGCCCTCTTAAACACTTAATAGGCAAATGCCAACAGAGAAACCTCCACACAAAACTTCGAAGTTAAGCGCATAATATAGTCCTTCCAAATACCCACAACAGAAATAAATAAATGAATAAAATCCCTGTCAAAACAACTTACAATCATCAAACTTCAAGGAAACCCAACAGCATCAAATCAGGGAGGGGGCAGAATCAGTAAAGTTAAGAGAGAGAAATCCCCACAAATTTCAGCTAGTAATTTAATCAAACAGTTTTAACACGCATATACCATAAAACACTCTTTGAAAGCAAAACCCCGACTTACTCTGGGCAGCACCGAACTGTCCTCACCCTCGCCGGCGGGGACCGTGAGGAAGACGTCGGCGAGCATGAGGAAGTTGGGGACTTCGTCGGAGGTGTGGGTCCCGAGGAGGAGGCGGTGGACGGAGGAAGGGGGGCGAGGGGCCCATTGGACGGTGAGGGAGGGCCACTCGAGGGAGTGACAGATTACGAGATCGTAGAGGAATGGCGTGTTCTTCTTCCACACCAGGAATTCTTCTTCTACCTCCTGCTGCTGCGCTTCCGCCGGAATCGCATCTGCGAATTCTACTTCCACTGCCATTTTGATCAATGTCTCTTCCGTTCCGTGAGCTTAATTAAAGTTTAGGTTTCGCTGGTATACGGAGGAGGGCTTAGAGTAGGCCCCTTCTTGGCTGGCTTAAAGTTTAATAGGACTAGGAGTGGTTTGTTTTGGCGCGCTTAGGGTTTGTTCGTTTCGCGCCAAAGCGGTTGAGAAATGATGCCGATTTCAGAAATTACTGATTTTCTTCTTGTTAAAAAAGAAAAAAGCCAAATTAGTGATTCGGTTCTTCTTCGAACATCCATCCAAAGGAAGTTTAGTTCCTCAAAACGAGGCGTGTTGGATCAAAAGCCGGATTTTTTTGTCGTGATAGAAAGCCCAGTTCTGCGCTTTTTTATTTTTCCTGATCAGAAAGCCCAGTTGTGATGGAAACCTACAGGAAAGAACGAGGCAAGTGATGAGCCAATCAGCATATTATATATTTTTTTTTGTCAGTAATCATTGATCGTATGATCAAACACAGGCCCAGCCATCAAAACAAATTATCTCACGACAAACATGAATTTTTATGATGAGGCTCTTATTCTTTTTTTTTTTTACCCTTACACTCCGTTTGGTATCATGGAATTGAATTTAATTCCAAGAATTGAAATCAATTCCTTAATTTGGTATAATTCTACTTCACTTAAAATAGGAATTGAATTCTATTTTTTATTTTTTGAGCAATATTTTGGTAATATTTCAAATCCAAGCAAAACTTATCGGATTTGGAATTTATCGGATTTGGAATTTAATTCCATTAGATAAGTATTGGTATGTCTAAATGACAGAAATGACCTTATACTCTTATTTTAATTTTTTTTAACAAAAGGACAACTTAAGTAATTTTAGCAATTCAATTGATAATTTGATTTATACCAAATATTGGAATTGAATTCAATTCTAAATTATTAAAAAGTATACTAAACATGGGAATTGATTTCATAATGAATTCAAATTCTAAATTTTTAATGATTTGAATTCAATTCTAATTCCAAATTGATTACAAACGGACTGTTAATTTGATGCAATTTTATTTTTGGCACATCAATGAAAGATCCCACCATGAAAATTGCTTTTGAGACCAAGGCTACGGACCAAACCTTAGATATGAATTAAGATTTTAATTGCCAAGTCTCCACATATCTAACGCGCTAGGACCACCTGGGCATCGTGTCATGTTTCATTTCGACGGTGACAATTGCATTCCAGGTTTTAAAAGGAAACAATTCGAATATATTTCACTTTCACTCCAGTAGCTGGAGAAGGCAAAAGGTGCTATTGCCTAATATTCAGCATATTCTAGTATCAATTGCAGCCTATACTTTGGTCCCCCCTTTTATATATTCTCATCCATCCCATTCTAATAGTTTGTTTGGGAGATAAATCGTATTGGTTTTTGTTATTTCTGTTTACTTTTTTATCATTAACGAACACCTAATTCCACACCAACTGAATCATGCTCTGACTAGATTCTTTTGAGCAATAAAACCTGTATCTAATATTATTACTGCCCAAAGGTTTGAAAACTCCAATCTGTAATAATAGCTTTAGTATAAAAGTTGGGCGTGCTGCATACTTTTCATTTTTATTTTGTTTGAAACAAGTTTGGCGCACATTGAAAATGCATGATATGTCGCATCAAAATTCAGGATCCAAACCAGGCCCAAAAAAAAAAAAAAAATCTCAGGATCCAAAGGATACTATGAATAAGATATTTTTTTTTTTCATACTATCTAAACATGAATGCTTCCGTAAAACCAGATCAAACTATATACAAAACAAGGTTCAAATTTCAAATTGATCGCCATATAGAATACAACAACTAACAAGAGTATAGACCAAGCTAAACAATTTGAATCCTGTCCGATACTTGCTTAATCTACGGATCAAGGAATCTAAAAAACACAAAATAATAAACATAATAAACATAAACAGCCTTCACCACACAAATCTAAGTACTGCCAAAAACAAACAAACCCAAAATAAGGAAGGAAAAAAAAAAAGGAAAGGCAGGAAAAAAGCGTCAATTATTATTATTAAAGAAATAAATATGATCACATGACGGCACAGGCCGCGGTGTTCTCGTCGCTGAAAGCGGTGGTGTATCTGACTTCGATGGAGCTAGCACGTGCGAGCTGGGACACCTGTGGGTCGTTGGAGTTTCGCACGTACCCGGCGGGGGCTTTCTTGTCATAAACCCCAGGGGCGTAAGGGTGGGCCACCACATCGTAGGGAACGTAGGGCCACAGCTCTGCTTTCTTGCCCGTCCGATGAGCCACGCGGGCCACCACCTTCGAGGGGTCCACATATCCAACGACTGTCACTTTGTTGGCCTTACGCTCCACGTCCACGCTCTTCACCCCTTTCATCCCCTCCAGTGCCCTCTTCACTTTCCGCTCGCATCCTTCGCAGTCTATCCTCACCTTCACCTCCACCGTCTGATCAAATTTAATCACATCAAAATAAATTAAATGGTAGTACATTATTAGAATTCTGGTTAGGATACATAATCAGACTGGACAAATAATTATAAATGGACAGACTTTTTCAAGTCTTTTTCTAGTTAAAGACTGAAAGGACCACACAGGGGGGCCATCCTTTCTGGTATTGCGCTGTGAGCTTTTCAACTTTTTAGTAATTTGAAGGTATATAATGCATATACAGAAATTTTGAGCATCGCCTTTTGAAGTGGCCATACAGACTATAAAGGGTGAACAGTTATTGCAATTTGCATAACCTAATTGTACTGCTCACTAAGGACCAATTATTGATGTTTAGGTTGTCCCCAACTTTAAAGCACAGAAACGACACAGGAATCACCCTAGCAAATTCCCCTATCTACTACTTTTCTTCTTTGGGACAATTTTACTGGACTTTACCATTTCAAGTTGGAAAGTTCCATTTTTTCTTCTTTGAGAATGAAATTCCATATTCCTACTGGAAACCTATGTGTGTATCTTGTTCAAATAAAACCAATGAAATGCCACCTCGATCCGGAGTCTAGACAATGAAGAACTCAAGTTAACTGATTCATCTAGTGGCTGTTATAGTGATCAATAACTTCCATCTCACGCAAGAAACTACTACTACAATACTTAGAGGAAGACAACAATAGATGCAAATTGTTAAGAAATATAGCTTTGATGTAGTAGTATGTATATATATATACCTGCAACTGCTTGCGTTTCTTGAGCTTGGAGCGTCCATGAGAACAATCAAAGAATTCAGACAAATGGTCAAGTGCTCCCATCTCCCAGCTTTCCTATATCCAACAACTAAAAGATCACTCGATGACGCAAGTATTATCCTCCAAATGATAAGAGACACTAGTGGATAAGAACAAGTAAGCAAGAAATATCTCGATCCAATTTTGGGTTGGTTTTCTTTCTTTTCCACTGCGGAATGATGGGCTAGTGTGTGTGTGTGTGTGTGTTTGTGTGTGTGTGGTGTGATGGGCAATGACCAATGAGTCAGTGAATACTGAAGAGTGCCCTCCTTCATTTATACAAGCAGGCCTGCATGATGTTTCCCCTCTTTCGAAATCTGCGTCGTTGGATTTATTTTTCGCTTTTGCGGTGGAAATTAACTGCACATGGACACGTGTCCTGCTTTGGAGTTGGACTTATATGGGTCTCCATAGAATCTTGAGTTGACGATGCTATCCATGCACCGACCCGTGGGCCCCATGTATTTTGGCGCGAGATGTGAGGCTGAGCGAGCCCCACCGCCGCGGAAAAAGTCAGTTTACGGTTGTGAATCTAATGATTTTTTTTTTTTCAAAAAACGGGGCGTGTGGGGCCACGACTTTATACTTGGGCCCTCCCATTAAGAGCCCAAGACGTGAAGCTTGCTGTGCTGGGTCCCCGCGAAATTACTTGAGATGTTTTTAGTTTTTTGAGAGTACTTCGGAAGATTTTTAATTAATAACGAGTTGACGACTTGAGTTGCATCTCAAAGTGTCGTATTTATAATTTAATTATTTTGATAAAAAAAAATATTCGTGCAGTCTGGATTTAGTTATTTTTTTATCTGTATCGAAATAAATTAAGTACAGGAAGAAAAAGAAATCTCCGAGGTCGAAATCGGATGGTCTTTAATTAGTGATGTAGTTTAATCTGCCAACAACAGAATATTTCCATCCCGGTGACAAAGAGACAGATGAAGAAAGATCGTAAATGATATGTGTGTCTCTATCCCGGTGGAGGGTGGTTATTATTATTTGGATGTATATATTATTTTACGGCTCTTTTCATGATAGTAGTAAATATTCCAGTATTAACTGGTTAATCTAAATAGTATGAGTATAAATTTTATCATTGTATATATGTCGTCTAGAGTAGATTTATCGTCTATGCCCAGAAAGAAAAAAAAAAAGAGAGTAGATTTATCGTCTTGGAATTTGCAATAACCCAAAAAGCAACAATAAAGAATTCAGGCTCATCGAGGTCTGTATAAACGAAAGCCAAGGTCAACCTCCTTCAAATCTCGTGTACCTGCGAATTATCGTCATGGAGATTGTCGGCTATAGGCAGCACTTACTAAGCTACGATACTAATCGGAGTAAGGTATCGCCATTTTTAGGAAAAAAAAAAACAAAACTAAGTTTTCCAATGAAGATATCAAGCTTATCTATATAAATATATTAAATTAGAGACCAAAATCTCTACTGTTAACACATGACAAAGTTCATATTATTTAACATAAGAGCTTATCCATCAATTAACAATTGTAATAATGGTGGGTAATATAAATAAGCACCTTATCTTACTTCATGAAAATATCATCCTTAGCTATATTAAATCAGGGCCATTATGAAAATAACAAATGTAAAATCTATATATTATATCACATTCATGTGCAAAACGTCTAACCATTGAATTGTAGAATAATAAATATTTGGCCAATTGGCATAATACATTAAATACAAGATATAAAGAATCAAAATTTATTAATGTTAAATGAATTTATATATGGATATATAAAGGATTTTTCTTATACCCGTGTAACTATCAAATTTCTATTCATTATTTTCATTTTAGCATAAAAATTTATTCATTATTAGCATTAAATTAGTGTCTACATGATAAACTAAAAGTCATGAAAGTTTTGCATTTCAACATGTATCTAGCCTTTTGGACCTTTTAAGTGTTTTTTTTATTTTACGTTTAGCATCAATTCCCATTAATAAAAGGAGAGTAGTACATTCTAATGATGTTACAAAAATTCATGGGCATTTCTTGGTTCCATTCATTATTGTTGTTATTAATAAGAAAATATATTCATTATTAGCATTGAATATGAGCATATGTGGTAATTGAAAAGTCATAAAAGTTTTGTATATATATAGAAGATGAGGCCATCAACAAATAGATTAAAACAAAAGCACAAAAGAGGTCTTTAAGCTATTTCTCCACCACGACCTTCTCTTTGTAAAATCTTTTTGAAAATTTTCTTGAAGGAATTATGTATTATAGTGATTTAATTCCACAAGCTTCCTTTAGAGGAAGAATTTCAAATATATGTTTCCAATATGTTTCTAATGTTGGCGGAGAATGTTAAGGGGGCAATATACAATAAATCAACGTAAATTTAGTATTTTTATTTTTATTTTATCTTTAAAAAAATGTATTAAAAATAATATAGCTATGTATATTTTTTTATATATAGACTTTTTTTTGTATGTCACCTCCAAATCCGTGTGTAACACAGAGAGGTGACTAGTTCATTTAAATGCTGGGACTGATGGTGTACATACTCCGGCTTGAAGCCCGTTTTGAATCCAAAAATGCTGCGACTGAAGGTCTAAATTAAAGTTACGCCATATTATCCTTACTACAGAATACAGATGGTTGCCTGCTTGTATTTATTTCCTTTTGGTACATGTATAACTTAAGTTACATAGACTGTATCGTTTTTCTTTTTCTGAACCACGGCCGTATTGTTATAAATAACGTGCATGTAGCATATTCTATTTTTTTTCGAGTATTTCTTTAACCGGTTGCATTGACCAGTTCATCTTCTTAATTGTCTGGTTCCCAAAAAATACAAATCTAGTTTAATGCATTAATGAGCTAGATGTAGCAATGTTATGTCTTGGCGGTTTGTGTTGGTTGTTGATTTCCTATGTAGCATTGAACTTGTTTAGATCAAAGGTCATGATAGGGCGGTGTGAACTATATACATTATTGATAGCATATTATAAGTTACTTATATTGGGTTTAAGAGTCTTTTTATTTAATGGGTTTTAAGAGTCTAAGAGTTATATATGTTTTGGTAATCGTTATGTTAAGATTTTACAACATGTTGCCTAGTTTATTTTGTGTGAAGGTTTAAAAACAAGCAAAAGAAATTTGCTTGTTTGAGAAACTTTTTATTGGTAGAGGAGCACTATGAAGATGCACAAGGGGAAAAAAAGAAAATACTGTGTTCGTGTTGGTGAAAAAAAAAATTGTGGAGGAAGCGGAAAACAAAGTGTTGAAAAAGAAATGCTGTGTTCGTGAAACAAAATTTGTTGATAGTAGAAAAAAAAATCTTTGTGTTCTTAGAAAAGGTTGTTGTTCGTTGTAACTGATAGATAGGTGAAAAATAAAGGGAAAAAGGCAGGAGTTGCGGTATTTGGTTGTGACAAAGCCAAGTGGATTATACTTTGTGTCATAATAAAACCAACACAGAGTTGGTGCAAATGGCAACTAGGATTTTCTATTGAGTTTGAGTTATTTAGTGAGGAAGGAAAATTTGTGAAACGTCCCCATCTGTATTTACCGTTATTCACAGTAAACACGTAGGACCTATTATTTATTACAGATATCACAACGGTAAACATCATAAGCCAACAATAATAATACAAAAACAGTACTTGTCCCGGCACGGAGACATTATTACAACAAGCAACAGTAACAGAGTAATAAAATGCAAGCAGCGGAAGTCTTAATACAATACAACAATAGGCAACAATATGAAAATGATGCAACGCAGGATGGATCCGGGCCTGGCAGAGGGTGCGCCACAGCTTGCCTCGAACGTACCTGAGCTACGCACAATCAAACTACGTGACCAGGTCACGCAGGCGAGGGGTGAGTCCGAAGTGCTCACCGGGTAAAATCCATAAACAAATATACATATACAAGCAACCGTAAATTCCCAAGTCACATTATCAACAATTAACTAAGGTTCTCACGAACCTTAAATAACACACTTGTGATCCTAGATACGCTATTCCAATTTTATTATCAGGGCCCTTATCACTAATTAAATGGTAGCCGTCGACTGGCAGTCAAGCTAGCTAGCCCGTGGACCCCGCCCTAGTACCTCCACGTATAACTGGCACAGACAAGGAGCAGACCCCAAGCACACTCTCCCCCAGCGCCTAAAATAATAATTGGTACAGACAGGGAGCAGACTCCAAGCACACTCTCCCCAGCACCATAAAATAAAAGACTACCATCTGGTTGTTCCAACATTTAACTGTGACTTACTAGATGTCTAAGTGTTTCCATTTTATTATTTCTCTACCCTCATCTAGTTACTAAACTTCTATTACGCTACCATTATCTCATTATCCCGAGCAGGCTCACAGCCTCTCCGCTCGTCTGGATAATACAACTTATTCCAAACTGTTCCCATACTAGTACCCCCGGTACTCGACTTACACATTTCTCACAGTCAATAACAACAGTAATAGTCTTACTTATACCACCATTTCTAACATCATCAATAGCATCAACAGTAGCAACAATTATCAACTAAATTCATCTCACAACAACCATTCACAGCCACAAAGTATCATATCAGCAAATATCACACAAAGCAAACAAACAGCAACTTGATTCCACGGGCAGTATATAAATATTTATTTATCCTCACCTCAGCCGATTTCCTATTCCTGAAAGTCCTCGAAATGTCCCGGCTCAGACTCCTCGGGATACTGCTCGTTATCAACTCCTATATCAAACAATAATATATGCACACATAAGATGATATACAAATGCCAAACTAATACTGTAAGCCGTAAAATAAATACTGGACCAGCTCGGTACTTCCTCGGGTTATTCCCATTATCAACATAATTCACCATTTACTTTCCAGTGTCAAAATACACTATATTTGAAACGCCCCGACCCATATTTACCGTACACAGTAAACACGTGCCGGAACTGTGACAACCCAACCCAAAATGAAACCAGCATACAGTGTATACAACAAGAACACGGGCTCAACAGCCCAAAGTAAAATCAACAATAGAAACTCATCCGGCCCAATGGCCCAATAATAATAAAAACATGCACAGCGGAAGACTTAAAGACTCACTAACACTGTATGCGTAATAGATGCAACCTATGGATCCAAGCCCGTCCAAGGGATAACGCCGCAGTCTGGAATGCACCAAGCCTGTACAACAAACAACTCATCCTACGGGATGAAAGCCCGCAGGTGAGGGGTGAGTCCGAAGTGCTCACGACAATGGAAAGACGATCAATATGGACACTAAAAATTACTCAAGTCAAATAAAACAGTCAAACCCAAAGACAAAACCCAAGAGACTCAAGTAAAATCCAATTGCTCAATTTTATCTTTACGGGCCCCGTCACGGATAAGCTAGGGTCGTACCAGGTTATCAATCTGTTCCTGGTGCCAGATCAAAAAGAACCCAGGGATAGACATCCCAAAAATAACAAACCGGGATAGACATCCCAAGCATAGACATGCTTATCACACGAACCCAGATCATGGCCACCACAAAACAGTCTCTAACCATCCGGTCGTACCTCTACTTTCCACGTGACAATTATATTACCATTATCAAAATCAAATCACAGGGATCGACATCCCTAACTAGGATACCGAGGATCGACATCCCCTCCAAAATACCAAGGATCGACATCCTTGTCACTATTTATTATTAATTCCATTTACTTATTCCAAAAGACACAGAAAATCAACACGAGGATAAACATCCCAATAACCAAACAGAACACCGGGATAAACATCCCGAACCCAAGCACAACTAAACCATAGCATCCAACAATGCAATAACACCAAACACAATAACCGAGTAATATAGGCACATATTGAAGGAAATCCATCCTCACCTTGGCCGATTACTCAACTCCGGAAATAATGACCGGTCCGACACCGGCTCCTCGGGAAACTGCCCGATATCCAAACCTATACAACAAAACCATATATACTCACATAAATGCACATATTCGGTATACTATGATGCCAAATTGTGAAATTACTCATCCCGATTACTTATCCTTTATTATTATCTTTTACGGAAAATATTTTACCCGTATGTATTTCCGAATATAATTTCGGTACCATACTTTTAATTAAAATTCTTTTTCAAAATATTTTCATAAATTAATTATAATCTTCCAAAATAATAATCATCATAATTTTCCAGAAAAATAATAACCTATTTATAATTTTCAGAAAATATTTATCTAGTATTTATCTTTTTCTAAATATATAATAATATTTTCCAACACCAAAATTATAATTACCTTTAATTTCCAAAATACATATTTATATACATATACCAGAATCATAATTTTCCATCCAAAATAATATACATATTAAATTTTCCAGATATTAATTTCATGGTATATATATATTTTCCAAACTAACCATAATAATAATTTACAAACAAAACATAATTATCTTAATTTGAAGAATCAAAATATATATATTTATTTCTAAACCCCAACCAGAATGTTGCATATAATTTTCCAAAATGACATTTACCATTTTTTTTCAGAAATTAATTCAGCAGAAATTAGATTTTTTTTTTTATATATATATAAATAAATAAATAAAAAAAGAAATAAAACAACCCCAACCCGCAACCAAGGCGCGACCCGGCCGTTGGAAACGGGTCGGAAACCCGGCCTCACCTCGGGTTGCAGCGTCGCGACGGCGGGATCGAGGCGGGAAAGGAGAAGCAAGCACGGAAGGAAGGCAGACGGCTGCTGGCGACTCCGGCACAGCAGAAGGAAGGACGCGGCGGAGACAGGAAACCGAGCAGCGACGGAGGAAAGCAGATCCGCGGGGAATCCGGCGGGTCAACGGCTCTGCGCTGCGCGTCCAGCGGCGGATGGTGACGGGGGAGGCATGGGTGAGGTCGCACCGGCGTGACGAACCTCCTGGTGGCGGCGGTGTGGCGTGATTCGCCGGGAAACTGCTCGACGTGTACAGTAACCGGGCGGAGCAAGGTGACAGCACTGTTCCTTTTTTTTTTCTTTCATTTTTCTTCTTTTTCTCTAATTTCTCTGATTTTCTTTTCCTTTTCTATTTTCTGTTTTTTTTTCATTTCTTTTTTTTCTATTTTTTTTTCCTTCTTCCTCTCACTATTTTCCTGTTTTTCTTTTTTTTCTTTTCTTACTTTTTTCTTTTCTTTTTCCTCTCTTTTTTTTTCTCTCTTTTTCTTTTCTCTCTTTTTCTTTTTCTCTCTTTTTCTCTCCTTTTTTTTTTTTCCTTCTCTTCTTCTGCTCTTCCACCGGCTGCCTCCTTAAATAAACTGAAAATTTTACTATTGATCATGTGAATCAATAATAAAATTTCGTCTGCATTACGGGCGAATCCGATCCGGACCAAAAAATAACAGATACCTCCTTAGTTGTTTTCCGGTGTGATTTTCCGAGAAATTTCTAAACCCGAAAAATACCAACTTAGTTCCGAAAAATTCACGGGAAAATCACGAGCGTGGGAAAACCCTCGGTTTCGAAAAACAACTCCCGATTTACCTTGAATTAATTACCCAAGATTAATTCAACAATAAATCACGGTAAATAGACTTTTACAGTCCGGTAAAAATCAAAAATTTTACCCGGGCTGTTACAGTCTACCCACCTTAAAAAGAATTTCGTCCCCGAAATTCCGTCTTATCCGTCGGTCCTACCACGATAAGATTCTGGCACACTCTGCTAGGTGTCCAACCTCAACATGAGATACCGCTTATACCCTTGAGCGACATCTCATCTGCTTATAAATACCAATCCTCATGACCGACATACTCACACACAGTCATGGACTCTCCACTGAGATCAAGGACTACCTCCGATTCCGAGAACAACAGCTACATCGGCGGCACAGCTTTCCCAACAAGCTCCGATGAAGAGCCTCCAAAGAAACGGTTCAAGACGAACATCGTCGGTTTGAAGGAGCACATGGTCGTTTCCCCAAAACGACGAAAGAAGCGAGTCCCCAAGAAAGCCGATGATAAGAAAGGCAAGGCGGTAGCTGAGAGCAGCACTCCGCAACAGAAGCTGACGCAACTGAACTTCTCGCTGAAGAAGATCAGCTCGGCGGTGGCGCAAATCGAACTGGCGTGCGCGGAGCTGTTCCCACACTTGAAAAATGTACAAAAGATTGTAAAAGATCTAGAGAAGCAAGTAGCTCAATAGAGCACTTCTTCTACTGTTGTAAAACCTTATAAAATAAATAAAATAAGTTTCCTTTTAAATCAGAAATTCTTATATTACCAAGTCTTATGTTAAGATATGAAAAATCATGTTTAATAGAAAAGCAAAATATTTAAAGCAAAACAAAACCATCAAAATGGAAAATAAAGTCAATCATAAAGATGTTAAAAACAGAATCAACAAAAGAAGTAATACCAACCTAAAGAAATTAAAAATAAAACAAAACTCGTTTAACAGAATCAAAACAAAAAGGAATTAAAACAAAAGCACGTTTTCATGATCGGTGCTCGTGTCGGACGTGAACATCCTCGAATCACAAAACGTATCTCGCACAGCGATGATCACGGGAACGTCATGTGTCCCACAAAAGACACGTTACCCACTTGTTCACCATTTCCGCATGAGCCAAAACATCTGTCACGGCTCGTATCTCTCCACGATGTCCGAACAGCTGTAAACTTGTCGCACATGCAATCTACTCGAGGTGCGGTCCCATCCGTCTAGCCTCAACGGTCACGGATGCATGTGATAAAAGATGCAAGAAAATAATGACACACCATCAAAAGAAACGCCAAGGTAGCCAGGGCGTAAGAAATTGTGAGTCAGAAAAGAGCTGTAAAACACTGGCTTAGTAGCCCGAAAACGCGTAAAGTAACAAAGCATTAAATAAAGCAACGGTAAAATTCAAAAACAAAATCTTGAAAATCAAAAGCGGTAATCACGCTCCCCATAAGAGTATAAAAGAAGGAGCGGTGATGTGTAAATCATCAAAAGCATCAAAAGCAAACAAAACGCTGAGGCAAAAGAAAACACAACGATCGTAAAACAAAACCCCACATGTCCAAAACAAAATGCCTGCTCCTTCATCATTCTTCTTTGTCGAAGGTGCCAATCTTGGCAGAAGGAACCGTCTGGCTTACAGCATGGTCAACGAACGCGCTGAAGACCTACCGAACGAGCTCGGCAGAATGCCGCGACTGGTCTTTGTCGACGAACTCTACTCGTCGCGGTTCTTCGTCACTCCAATGGAAGAGGTGTTCTTCCTAGAGGACCATGGAACACTGAGGACCTCATACTACAGATCGGCAAACTCCGTCGCTGCTCGGTTTCCTGTCGCCGCCGCGTCCTTCCTTCTGCTGTGCCGGAGTCGCCAGCAGCCGCCTGCCTTCCTTCCGTGCTTGCTTCTCCTTTCCCGCCTCGATCCCGCCGTCGCGACGCTGCAACCCGAGGTGAGGCCGGGTTTCCGACCCGTTTCCAACGGCCGGGTCGCGCCTTGGTTGCGGGTTGGGGTTGTTTTATTTCTTTTTTTATTTATATATATATATATATATATAAATCTAATTTCTGCTGAATTAATTTCTGAAAAAAATGGTAAATGTTATTTTGGAAAATTATATGCAACATTCTGGTTGGGGTTTAGAAATAAATATATATACTTTGATTCTTCAAATTAAGATAATTATGTTTTGTTTGTAAATTATTATTATGGTTAGTTTGGAAAATATATATATACCATGAAATTAATATCTGGAAAATTTAATATGTATATTATTTTGGCTGGAAAATTATGATTGTGGTATATGTATATAAATATGTGTTTTGGAAATTAAAGGTAATTATAATTTTGGTGTTGGAAAATATTATTATATATTTAGAAAAAAATAATACTAGATAAATATTTTCTGAAAATTATAAATAGGTTATTATTTTTCTGGAAAATTATGATGATTATTATTTTGGAAGATTATAATTAATTTATGAAAATATTTTGAAAAAGAATTTTAATTAAAAGTATGGTACCGAAATTATATTCGGAAATACATACGGGTAAAATATTTTCCGTAAAAGATAATAATAAAGGATAAGTAATCGAGATGAGTAATTTCGCAGTTTGGCATCATAGTATACCGAATATGTGCATTTATGTGAGTATATATGGTTTTGTTGTATAGGTTTGGATATCGGGCAGTTTCCCGAGGAGCCGGTGTCGGACCGGTCATTATTTCCGGAGCTGAGTAATCGGCCAAGGTGAGGATGGATTTCCTTCAATATGTGCCTATATTACTCGGTTATTGTGTTTGGTATTATTGCATTGTTGGATGCTGTGGTTTAGCTGTGCTTGGGTTCGGGATGTTTATCCCGGTGTTCTGTTTGGTTATTGGGATGTTTATCCTCGTGTTGATTTTCTGTGTCTTTTGGAATAAGTAAATGGAATTAATAATAAATAGTGACAAGGATGTCGATCCTTGGTATTTTGGAGGGGATGTCGATCCTCGGTATCCTAGTTAGGGATGTCGATCCCTGTGATTTGATTTTGATAATGGTAATATAATTGTCACGTGGAAAGTAGAGGTACGACCGGATGGTTAGAGACTGTTTTGTGGTGGCCATGATCTGGGTTCGTGTGATAAGCATGTCTATGCTTGGGATGTCTATCCCGGTTTGTTATTTTTGGGATGTCTATCCCTGGGTTCTTTTTGATCTGGCACCAGGAACAGGTTGATAACCTGGTACGACCCTAGCTTATCCGTGACGGGGCCCGTAAAGATAAAATTGAGCAATTGGATTTTACTTGAGTCTCTTGGGTTTTGTTTTTGGGTTTGACTGTTTTATTTGACTTGAGTAATTTTTAGTGTCCATATTGATCGTCTTTCCATTGTCGTGAGCACTTCGGACTCACCCCTCACCTGCGGGCTTTCATCTCGTAGGATGAGTTGTTTGTTGTACAGGCTTGGTGCATTCCAGACAGGCTGCGGCGTTATCCCTTGGACGGGCTTGGATCCATAGGTTTCATCTATTACGCATACAGTGTTAGTGAGTCTTTAAGTCTTCCGCTGTGCATGTTTTTATTATTATTGGGCCATTGGGCCGGATGAGTTTCTATTGTTGATTTTACTTTGGGCTGTTGAGCCCGTGTTCTTGTTGTATACACTGTATGCTGGTTTCATTTTGGGTTGGGTTGTCACAGTTCCGGCACGTGTTTACTGTGTACGGTAAATACGGGTCGGGGCATTTCATTTTGGTAGCGGAGCTCCAGGACTCCTCTAGTACGGTGCAGGGTTCGAGGACGAACCTAGCGGAAGCTGGTGGGCCTGTGACACCCCGGGGTATAT
The DNA here is from genome assembly GCA_028386065.3 of Turnera subulata. Taxonomy (NCBI): domain Eukaryota; kingdom Viridiplantae; phylum Streptophyta; class Magnoliopsida; order Malpighiales; family Passifloraceae; genus Turnera; species Turnera subulata. The sequence continues at coordinate 23,519 of JAKUCV010006539.1, forward strand.
GAGGGCGGGAAGTGTACGCCGGTGCCGAGATGAGCATGGACAAGGAGCGGCTTCTGGCAGGCTTCTAGAAGGAGGGGCACGAGAATGAACCGATCCACACCGGAATAGGAGAGATCCTGAGACTGTGTAGGGATGGGGCTGCACAGTTAGAGCGATTTCGAGGTTGTATAGGTATGGGGCTGTACAATTGAGAGTAGCTTGAACGGTTTGATGGGTACTAACTATATCAACAAGGTGCACCTACCTTTTCGATGCTCATTCTAGAAAAACTCCAAAGTTAAACGTGCTCGACTTGGAGCAATTCTAGGATGGGTGACCTCCTGGGAAGTTTTCCTCGGAAACGTGCGAGTGAGGACAAAGCATGTTGGAAAGGTCCCGTGTTGGTCTGTAGTGACAGTCGACAAGCCGAGACGTTACAATATTTATACCCGGTTATTATTCCGGTATAATACTTTGATAATATCCTTGTCATTTTTATTTTTTCTCAAAATATTTATTTTTCATATACCATATATATTCTTTTCCAAAATATCCATAGTACGTATAAATTATCATAACGTAGTAATAATATTTTTTTTTATAAGTCATGCTATAATTCTTCCTTAGTTTCCGAAAATAGTAATAATGTCAAATAATCATATAGCATATGTATATATATATTTTCAATAAAACATCCCGAAAATTATATAATTTACTATGTATATTTTCCTTTTTTCTTTATTATTATTTTTTTCCATAAGAGCAATTATTTCCTACATCCTATATTTGACCAGAATAATTTTCCTAAAAACTAGTTACGTATGTATATTTCTCTGTTTAATATTTTCATAATATATATCCTTAAAGGTATTACTATATTTTTAATAATCTTGTTATAACCACCTTGGTTTCTTGAAAACAATATATCAAAGTAATTACTTCATTTATTTTTTTTTAGAATACAATCGTCTACTATATATTCCTATATTTTCCAGAAAATATAATCCATAATATATATATTTTTATTTTTTTCCAGATTATTTATTCCCATTAGTATATATTTTTTTACCATTTCGGATTGGGTCAAACAATTTAACCAAATTCCAACCAATATGTAACGTCCCGGCTTGTCGACTGTCAATACAGACCAACACGGGACCTTTCCAACATGCTTTGTCCTCACTCGCACGTTTTCGGGGAAAACTTCCCAGGAGGTCACCCATCCTAGAATTGCTCCAAGTCAAGCACGTTTAACTTTGGAGTTTTTCTAAAGTGAGCACCGAAAAGGTAGGTGCACCTTGCTGATATAGTTAGTACCCATCAAACCATTTAAGCTACTCTCAATTGTACAGTCCCATACATGTACAACCTCGAAATTGCTCTAACTATGCAGCCCCATCCCTACACAGTCTCAGGATCTCTCCTATTCTGGTGTGGATCGGTTCATTCCCGTGCCCCTCCGTCTAGAAGCCGCTCTTTGTCCATGCTCATCCCGGCACCGGCGTACACTTCCCGCCCTCATAGACCCCGGGGTGTCACAGGCCCACCAGCTTCCGCTAGGTTCGTCCCCGAACCCTGCACCGTACTAGAGGAGTCCTGGAGCACCGCTACCAACTGTAACGTCCCGGCTTGTCGACCTCACTACAGACCAACACGGGACCTTTCCAACATGATTTGTCCTCACTCGCACGTTTCCGGGGAAAACTTCCCAGGAGGTCACCCATCCTAGAATTGCTCCAAGTCAAGCACAATTAACTTTGGAGTTTTTCTAGAATGAGCACCGAAAAGGTAGGTGCACCTTGCTGATATAGTTAGTACCCATCAAACCGTTTAAGCTACTCTCAATTGTACAGTCCCATACCTGTACAACCTCGAAATCGCTCTAACTGTGCAGCCTTATCCCTACACAGTCTCAGGATCTCTCCTATTTCGGTGTGGATCGGTTTATTCCCGTGCCCCTCCGTCTAGAAGCCTGTCAGAAGCCGCTCCTTGTCCATGCTCATCCTGGCACCGGCGTACACTTCCCGCCCTCATAGACCCCGGGGTGTCACACTATAAGCCCATCAGGTTCAGCCCACAAGACCTTGATGCAGGCCCAAGCCACAAGGCCCAGGTGCAAGCATCTCCAGTCCATGGCCCGACCTAACATGACCCGGGTCAACCCGACCCACCACTGTTTCACCCGGGTCATCTTTAACCTCGGGTCACGCTCACCTTGAGCTGCAGGGGTCGGCGACGGCCCTGGGCAGCACAGGTGGTGCGGGCTGGGGAAGGCGAAGGCGAGGACGACGACTAGGAGGAGTGCACGAGGTGGAAGGCGTCGCGAGGGAGGAGACCGAGTGGGGGCCGGCTACGGGCAAACTCGATCTGTCGGGTTCGTCTTGACTTGGATGGCAACGATGCGAGGCGGCTGACGGCGCGTAGGAGGCGGCAGCGGTGGCACGTCGCGAAAAAGGAAGGAAAGCGACGGCAGTGGAGGGTGGTGCAGGCGGTTGGTGGTCGACAGCGGGTGTCGAGGAGAAGAAAGGAGGAGGTGATGACGTGGCGGTTTGTGTGTTGTGTTGTTTCTTTTTTTTTTCTTTTCTTTCTTTTCTTTTTCTGGTTTCAGGTGAGTTGCAGGAGATGGTTTTGCAGGCAGGCAAGAATGGCAAAGACTGGATGTGTGTGTCTGCAGAAGAAAAGATGGTAGTGTGGGTGTGCACTGGGAGGCAGGAAAAGAAAATACGGGAAAAGGAAAGGAAAAAGCTTTTCACAGGTTACACAGGAGAGACACGGACAACACAGGAAAGAGGCGGCGGCAGCCTCAATTATGCACTTACTGTGCAGTATGTGAGGCGTGTCCCGTCCGGACTAGAACATAACTACAATACCTCCTTGACTTTATTTCTGGCCCGATAATTCGAGATTAAACCTGAATTTTCTTAAGATTCCTGGACCCGAAAAATACCAACTCTAGTCCGTAAAATCCGCAGAAAAATCCCGAACGTGGGGTAAGGGTCGGTTTCGTAATCCGATACATAATTTACCCTGAAATAATTACCCAAAATTATTTTTACATGGTAAATTACTGTACAAAGTATTTTACAGTCCCGGTAAAAATATGAATTTTTACCCCGACTGTTATAGTCCCGGTAAAAATATGAATTTTTACCCGGGCTGTTACAGTTTACCCCCTTTAAAAGAATTTTGTCCCCGAAATTCACTCCGAACCAGTGAAGAGATGCGGATACTGGGACCGCATATGCTCCTCGACTTCCCATGTTGACTCATTAGCGGAATGCTTACTCCACTTGACCTTTACCATGGGAATGGTGCGGTTCCGCAACTGCCGTACTTCTCGAGCAAGAATCTGTTCCGGCACTTCTATGTAGGTAAGATCTTCTGCCACTTCAACATCCACCGGGGCCACAATATGACTAGGGTCTAATCGGTATCTCCTCAGTATAGAGACGTGAAACACATCATGAATGCGTGAAAGCTCTTCAGGTAAGGACAACCTGTAAGCCAAAAGGTCCGATCCTCTCAACAATCTCATAGGGTCTGATATACCTTGGACTCAGCTTCCCTCTCTTGCCGAACCTAATCACACCCTTCCAAGGTGCTACTTTGAGGAAAACCTTCTCACCAACATTATACTCCATCTCACGTCGGTGTTTGTCGGCATAGCTCTTTTGCCGATCCTGAGCAGCTCTCATGCACTGCTTCACCGTCTAAATCTTGTCAACTATTTGTTGGACTAAATCCAGCCCAGTGATAAGTCTCACACCTTCTTCATCCCAACATACCGGACTTCTACACTTCCTTCCATAGAGAGCCTCGAAAGGTGGCATACCAATGCTGGAATGGTAGCCATTGTTATATGCAAACTCTGCCAAGGGTAAGTACTTATCCCAACTCCCACTGAAGTTAAGTGCACAAGCTCTAAGCATATCCTCTAGTGTCTGTATGGTCCTCTCAGACTGTCCATCTGTCTGAGGATGAAAAGCAGTGCTGAAGCTCAACTTGGTTCCCAGGCTGCTTGTAAACTCTTCCAGAAACGTGATGTGAATCTGGGATCTCTGTTTGAGACTATGGACTTTGGAATCCCATGTAGTCTCATAATCTCAGCAACATACTTACCCGCCAATGTGTCCATGGTATCAGTCTGGCGGATAGGAAGAAAATGAGCCGATTTTGTTAATCGGTCAATGATGAACCAAATAGCATCATGTTGCCTCCGAGTCATCGGTAACCCAATCACAAAATCCATGGTGATCATCTCCCTCTTCCACTCTGGTATGGTCAATGATCTTAACTTGCCTGCTGGAGCCTGATGTTCGGCTTTCACCTACTGGCAGGTAATGCATCTTGCGACATACTCTGCTACGTCCTTCTTCATTCGAGGCCACCAAAAATGCCTCTTCAGGTTCTGATACTTCTTGGTGCTTCCAGGATGCATTGCATATGGCGTCATATGTCCCTCTTCCAGGATCTGACTACACAGATTACTGACATTGGGTACACATACCCGTTTCCCAATCATTAATGCTCCATCATCCGCTATATAAAACTTGACTTCTTTTCCACTCCTTACTCCTTTCTTTAGCTTGACCAGGTCGGAATTTCCTTCTTATAACTCCACTATCCATCCTCTTAGGTTAGACTTGACACTCATGTGCGCCAGTAAAGCTCCTGTATCATCCACTGTCAAGTCAACTCCCAACTTCCTTAACTCGATAAGTGAAAAAATCGAGTAATTAGTGGAGGCATCATCCGATTGTCTCCCCCTCAAAGCATCAGCTACCACATTAGCCTTCCCTAGGTGATGCTCGATAGTACAATCATAATCATTAAGCAACTCAACCCAGCATCTTTGTCGTAGGTTATGCTCCTTCTGAGTCATGATGTACTTGAGGCTTTTGTGGTCGGTGAAGATTCGACACTTCTCTCCAAACAAGTAGTGTCTCCAAATCTTCAGAGCCAAAATTACAGCTGCCATCTCAAGATCATGAGTCGGGTAGTTCTTCTCATGAGTCCTTAGCTGTCTAGAGGCATAGGCAATCACTCGTCCTTCTTGCATCAGCACGGCTCCTAAACCAAGACCTGATGCGTCACAAAACAACACATACTCCACTCCTGGCTTGGGTACTGTTAGCACTGGTGCCGTGGTCAGCTTCTTCTTAAGCTCCTTAAAACTCCGTTGGCACTCCGGGCTCCAAACAAAAGCTTGTTCTTTCCTCAATAGCTTAGTCATGGGACTGGCTAATAAGGAAAAATCTTCTATGAACCTCCGATAGTATCCTGCAAGGCCAAGAAAATTCATGACTTCGACACATTCTTAGGAGGCTCCCACTCCAACACAGCCTTAACTTTGGCAGGATCAACCTTTATTCCATCCCCGCCTACTACATGTCCGAGGAAGGAAATTTCTTCAAGCCAAAATTCACACTTGCTGAATTTGGCAGACAGCTGCTTTTCCCGTAACCTTTGAAGCACTATCCTCAAATGCTCTTCGTGCTCCTCATTGCTCTTGGAGTAGATGAGGATATCATCGATGAAGATCACAATGAACTTATCCAGGAATTCATTCAGTACCAAGTGCATCAAGCACATGAATACTGCCGGTGCATTGGTCAGGCCGAAAGGTACCACAGTGAATTCGAAGTGGCCATACTGTGTGTGAAAGGCTGTCTTCGGTATGTCCTTCTCCGAAATCTTGATCTGGTGATAGCCCGATTGGAGATCAATCTTTGAAAGCACCGTTGCTCCTTGAAGCTGATAAAAAAATCATCAATCCTCGGTAACGGGTATTTGTTCTTGATTGTCACCATGTTGATCTGACGATAGTCTACACACATACGCAGACTCCCGTCCTTCTTTTTCACGAACAAAACTAGTGCACCCCATGGTGAGGTACTAGGTCTGATGAAACCTTTCTCCAGTAGTTCGTCTAGCTGCTTCTTCAGCTTCTGAAGCTCTGTTGGTGCCATCCTGTATGGTGCCATCGAGATAGGGGAAACTCCAGGTACAAGCTCGATGGTGTACTCAACCTCTCTGTCAGGTGGCAAACCTGGTAGATCTTCTGGGAAAAAATCAACAAACTCCCTCACAACTGATGCATCCTCTGGGGTAGGATCTTGTGTTTCTTCGCCTGGAATGTGGGTCAACAGAGCGTTTGGACCATGTTGCTTCATTCCGTAGCCCTGGGTAGCAGAGATTCTACTTGTGGTTGTAGTCCTCCTCACTTTGGACAAAACAGTCGACCGTCTTTCAGCGGATGTCAACCTCACTTGCTTAGCTCGACAATCCACCAAAGCTTGATACTTCAACAACCAATCCATGCCTAGGATTATATCAAATCCTCACATGTTCATGACAATAAGTCGAGCAAGGAAGGTTTCGTTCTCAAACACTAACGGTACATCCTTACAAACTCTATCTAACCTTACTATGATGCTTGTGGGTAATCTAACCCTCATCGGTTTTTCTAGGGATATATCTTCACAGCTATGTTGCATAGCATAGGTTTGAGCTATAAAGGAATGTGTGGCTCTAGGATCAATTAATGTGAATGCAACACTACCATGTACTGTAAAGATACCTGCTATAACTTGGGCAACATCAGGGTCTTCTTCCGCGATGATGACAAAAGCTCTGGGGACTGTTGTGCATTGGTTAGCTCCAGATTGGGTCCTTGTGGAAGGATTCCCACGACCAAGACCTTGTCCTTGAGCTCTAGATCCACCTGGCACGCTAGCCATAGAGGCCTGAACTGTTGGTGCCGGTGCAGAGTTACTGACTCTCCCAAGCTTTGGGCATGCATAATGATAATGTCCCAACTCATTGCACTCGAAGCATCTGACCGATGATATGAGATGTTGGAAGCAGTTATCTCCAGAACTAGTCACTCCGGGTCCACTCCTTCCTCCAGTTGGAGCTCTACAGTTGTTAGTCCAACCACGTCCATAGGTCGTCGATTGGTATTGCCCTTGTCCAGCTACAGGTGCACTAGCGTTAGGTACATATGGCTTCTTGTTCTGACTAGGAGGAACCTGCGGTGCATTTCTCTTCCAACGATACTCCTATTGATCACGCCATGTAACTTAAGCCTTCTGGGCATCCCTTGCCATGTCCTGATATCCAGCATAATCCTTGCATCCCATGATAGCTCAGATGTTAGGGTGCAGACCTCTCCAGAAACGTTGGCATCTGGCTTTGGTTGTTGCCACCAGATCTCCAACATACAGGGACAGACGATCAAACTTCTTCTCATACTCTGTCACGGTCATATTATCCTGGCGCAATTCCAGGAATTCGCGCTGCATGCATTCCTGAAATTCCTCGGTAATGAACTTGTCCTTGAACATGGCCGTGAACTCAGCCCATGGCATCACCACTGGTTTTGGTAGGTATCTTGTGGTAGATTCCCACCATGTTGCTGCTTCTTCACGGAAAAGAGAAGCGGCATAGTTCTGGCACTGGTCAGTTGTGCACTTGATCTTAAGTATGATCCTGGTGATCTGACGTAACCACTCGTCCGCCTCACGAGGGTCAGTCGCTCCTGAGAAAGGCTCACCTCCAAGCCCAGATAGCTTGGTAAAAACAGGGTCTTCGACTGGTCCCCCAACTGTCTGCCGATGAAGGATCTGGGTCATCATGTGCATCACCTGCAAGGACATCTGGTACGACATACCCGGTACTCCATCGTAAACATGTGGTTCTTCTACGTAGGCATGCGGTTGACCGATTGACACTTGGTCCTCTTCCAAGTGCTGTTGGGCGACATGCTGGTGTCCCTCAGCCGGATCCATCTCTTCCTTCCTATATGAAGATGTATACATGAGTATCATATTTATAACATGTGGAGCAGGATGTGCACAAACAATCAAACAACAACCAAGGACCTACAGCCCGCTCCGCTACCAAAATAAAATGCCCCGATCTGTATTTACCGTTATTCACAGTAAACACGTGGGACCTATTATTTATTACAGATACCACAACGGTAAACATCACAAGCCATCAGTAATAATACAACAACAGTACTTGTCCCAGCACAGAGACATTATTACAACAAGCAACAGTAACAGTGTAATAAAATGCAAGCAGCGGAAGTCTTAATACAATACAACAATAGGCAACAATATGAAAATGATGCAACGCAGGATGGATCCGGGCCTAGCAGAGGGTGCGCCACAGCTTGCCTCGAACGTACTGAGCTACGCACAATCAAACTACATGACCAGGTCACGCAGGCGAGGGGTGAGTCCGAAGTGCTCACCGGGTAAAATCCATAAGCAAATATACATATACAAGCAACCGTAAATTCCCAAGTCACATTATCAACAATTAACTAAGGTTCTCACGAACCTTAAATAACACACTTGTGATCCTAGATACGCTATTCCAATTTTATTATCAGGGCCCCTATCACTAGTTAAATGGTGGCCGTCGCCTGGTAGTCAAGCTAGCTAGCCCGTGGACCTCGCCCTGGTACCTCCACGTATAACTGGCACAGACAAGGAGCAGACCCCAAGCACACTCTCCCCCAGCACCTAAAATAATAATTGGTACAGACAGGGAGCAGACCCCAAGCACACTCTCCCCCAGCACCATCAAATAAAAGACTACCTTCTGGCTGTTCCAACATTTAAATGTGACTTACTAGATGTCTAAGTGTTTCCATTTTATTATTTCTTTACCCTCATCTAGTTACTAAACTTCTATTACCCTACCATTTTCTCATTATCCCGAGCAGGCTCACAGCCTCTCCGCTCGTCTGGATAATACAACTTATTCCAAACTGTTCCCATACTAGTACCCCCGGTACTCGACTTACACATTTCTCACAGTCAATAACAACAATAATAGTCTTACTTATACCACCATTTCTAACATCATCAATAACATCAACAGTAGCAACAATTATCAACTAAATTCATCTCACAACAACCATTCACAGCCACAAAGTATCATATCAGCAAATATCACACATAGCAAACAAACAGCAACTTGATTCCACGGGCAGTATATAAATATTTACTTATCCTCACCTTGGCCGATTTCCTATTCCTGAAAGTCCTCGAAATGTCCCGGCTCAGGCTCCTCGGGATACTGCTCGTTATCAACTCCTATATCAAACAATAATATATGCACACATAAGATGATATGCAAATGCCAGATTAATACTGTAAGTCGTAAAATAAATACTGGACCAGCTCGGTACTTCCTCGGGTTATTCCCATTATCATCATAATTCACCATTTACTTTCCAGTGTCAAAATACACTATATTTATACCCAGTTATTATTCTGGTATAATACTTTAATAATACCCTTTTCATTTTTATTTTTCTCAAAATATTTATTTTCCATATACCATATATATTCTTTTCCAAAATATCCATGGTACGTATAAATTATCATAAAGTAGTAATAATATATTTTTTTTATAAGTCATGCTATATAGCATATGTATATAATATATATTTTCAATAAAACATCCCGAAAATTATTTAATTTATTGTGTATATTTTCCCTTTTTTTATTATTATTTTTTCCATAAGAGCAATTATTTCCTATATCCTATATTTGACCAGAATAATTTTCCTAGAAACTAGTTACGTATGTATATTTCTCTGTTTAATATTTTCATAATATATATCCTTAAAGGTATTACTATATTTTTAATAATCTTGTTATAACCACCTTGGTTTCTTAAAAACAATATATCAAAGTAATTACTTCATTTTTTTTATAGAATACAATCGTCTACTATATATTCCTATATATTCCAGAAAATATAACCCATAATATATATTTTTATTTTTTTTCCAGTTTATTTATTCCCATTAGTATATATTTTTTTACCATTTCGGATTGGGTCAAATAATTTAACCAAATTCCAACCTATAAGCCCATCAGGTTCAGCCCACAAGACCTTGATGCAGGCCCAAGCCACAAGGCCCAGGTGAGAGCATCTCCAGTCCATGGCCCGATCTAACATGACCCGGGTCAACCAGACCCACCACTATTTCACCCGGGTCATTTTTAACCTCGGGTCACGCTCACCTTGAGCTGCAGGGGTCGGCGACGGCGCTGGGCAGCACAGGCGGCGCGGGCTGGGGAAGGCAAAGGTGATGACGACGACTGGGAGGAGTGCACGAGGTGGAAGGCGTCGCGAGGGAGGAGACCGAGTGGGGGCCGGCTACGGGCGAACTCGATCTGTCGGGTTCGTCTCGACTTGGATGGCAACGATGCGAGGCGGCTGACGGCACGTAGGAGGCACCAGCGGCGGCACGTCGCGAAAAAGGAAGGAAAGCAACGGCGGTGGAGGGTGGTGCAGGCGGTTGGTGGTCAGCAGCGGGTGTAGAGGAGAAGAAAGGAGGGGGTGATGACGTGGCGGTTTATGTGTTGTGTTGTTTTTTTTTCTTTTTTTTCTTTTCTTTTTCTGGTTTCAGGTGAGTTGCAGGAGATGGTTTTGCAGGCAGGCAAGAATGGCGAAGACTGGTTGTGTGTGTCTGCAGAAGAAAAGATGGTAGTGTGGGTGTGCACTGGGAGGCAGGAAAAGAAAATACGGGAAAAGGAAAGGAAAAAGCTTTTCACAGGTTACACAGGAGAGACACGGACAGCACAGGAAAGAGGCGGTGGCAGCCTCAATTATGCACTTACTGTGCAGCATGTGAGGCATGTCCCGTCCGGACCAGAAAATAACTACAATACCCCCTTGACTTTATTTCTGGCCCGATAATTCGAGGTTAAACCTGACTTTTCTTAAGATTTCTGGACCCGAAAAATACCAACTCTGGTCCGTAAAACCCGCAGAAAAATCTCGAACGTGGGGTAAGGTAATCCGATACATAATTTACCCTAAAATAATTACCCAAGATTATTTTTACATGGTAAATTACTGTACAAAGCATTTTACAGTCCCGGTAAAAATATGAATTTTTACCCGGGCCGTTACATAGAGTTACCGGCTATCTTAGGTAAATAGGACAATAATGTCCGGTTTTAACTAAACTAGCTCACTTCCCGTGGGTTCCACGGGCTTGCATTAATTTTTTGAAAAATTTTATCATTTTAACTACTATTTCTAGGCATTTATTATGTAATATTATAAAAACTTGTATATAATTTGTTTCCAAATTATACATTTTTATCTATTTTTTCTATTTTTTCATATAGATCTGGAAAATAAATAAAAATTATTAAAGTATAAATTAGAATAAAAATAAGAAAAACAAATCAAATAAATTATTTAATAATAATATAAATAATAACTAATTTTTTAAACTTAAACATGCATTGTTTGGCCCTTAAAACAAAAAACATATTAAATAACCGAAGAAAAAGTTAAAAGAATTAACTAATAAAAAATTAAAAATAAATAATATAAGAGAGCAATTTTTAAAATATAAATCAGTAAATGAATAAAAAATATTATTATCAAAAAATTAAAACAGAAAAATATAATATAGATCAGAAAAATAAATTCTAACCTAATAAATAATAATATAAAAAATAATTAATTTTGCAAAGTTAAACATGGATCATTGAGCCAATAAACAAAAAAAATATTAAACAACTGAAGTAAAAATCAAAATTATTAATGAAGGATAACAGAAAGTATAAAAAACTTAAGAGACTAATTTTAAAGAAATATAAATCAGGAAAATAAATAAAAAAATATTATTATGCAGACTCAATGCGAGATACCGCTTATACCCTTAAGCGACATCTCCTCCGCTTATAAATACCAAACCTCATAGCTGAGACACTCACTCTCAGCTATGGACTCTCCACTAAGATCAAGAACTACCTCTGACTCTGAGGATAACAGGTACATCGGTGGTACTGCTTTTCCGACAGGCTCCGATGAAGAACCTCCCAAGAAGCGGTTCAAGACAGACACCATCAGCCTGAAGAAAGATGTGGTGGCCTCCCCAAGACAGCGAAAGAAGCGTGCCAACAAGAAAGCTAATGATCGGAAGGGCAAAGCAACGGCTGAAAGCAGCACTCCACTGCAGACACTATCGCAGCTGAACGTCTCACTGAGGAAGGTCAGCTCGGCGGTGATGCAAATAGAACAGGCATGTGCGGAACTCTTCCTTCACGTGAAAAACATCCAAAAACTTGTAAAACACCTTGAGAAGCATGTAACTCAATGGAGTACTTCTTCTCTGTATTGTAAACTGTTATGAAAAATAAATAAACAAGCTTTCTTCTTAAATCAAAACTCTTATGTTACGAATTCTCATGTTAAACAGAAAAACAAAACATCTCAAAGTAGAACACAAATCAACAATAAGGATGTAAAGTCAAACATAAAGAAATTAAAAACAAAATTCGTTTAACAAAACCAAAACATAAAGAAGTTAAAACAAAACATGTTTTTATGTTCGGCGCTCTAGATCGGTCGTAAACATCCTCGATTCCGAGAAACATGACATGCAGAGCTAACGGTGACGTCGGTTTTCCTCGTGAAAAAGACATCCATTAACTCGCAAGGCGATGACCACGAGAACGTCCTGTGTCCTCGAAAGAAAAGATATCCACCTGTCCACAAGCCAAAAACGTCTTCCAGACATCGTATCCCTCCATGACGTCCGAATAGGTGCAACCTGTCACACATACACTCTACTCGAGGTATGGCCCCATCAATCTAGCCTCAACGGTCACGGATGCATGTGATAAAAGATGCAGGAAAATATAGTAAAAGCCATAAAAAAGAAACGCCAAGGTAGCCAGGGCGATAGAAAATTGTGAGATGGAAAGGAGCTGAGAAACACTTGCAATTGTAGCCCTAAAAACATATAAAGTAACGAAGCAAAATTTCAAACCATGGCAAAATTTTCAAAAAGCAAAATCCAATCAACGACGAAATTTTCAAAAAGCAAAACCTCGAAGAACGAAAATGGTTTAAAGTTTTGTGAAGGGAATCTGCTTTTCCCATCACCGAAAAATATTTAAAACTTTCCGAAAACATGTTGGGGCTATACCTTGAAAAACAGAAAATCTTGTTTTTTTTTTCTATAAAAGGCAAAACGGTGGAAAGCGAAACCATAAAGCATCCGAAAGACAACAAAACGCTCAGGCAAAGAAAACACAACGTTCAGAAAACAAAACACCACGCTTCGAGACAACATGCCTGCTCCATTGTCCGTCTTCTTTGTCGAAGGTGCCTCCCTAGGCAGAAGAAACCGGTTGGCCTACAGCATGATCAACGAACGTCCATAGGAACTACCGAATGAGCTCGGCAGGATGCCTCGTCTAGTCTTCCTCGACGAACTCTACTCTTCGAGGTTCTTCGTCACTCCCATGGAAGAGACGTTCTTCCTAGAGGACCAAGGCACCCTGAGGACCTCCTTCTGCGGCTCGACCAATTTCGTCATGTTTTTCATTTTTGAAAGACTTCAGGAATTCAACCTAGAGCCCACTTGCCATTTCCTGGACCAAGGAACCTACTACCAGCTCTCGATGACTGCCCAGAGCATGTCCAGAGTCACTCGGTTACCCCCAACTTGGCCAAAGGCCCGACTGCTGGTGTGGAACTGTAGAGGAATCGGTAGGCATTCCCAGGAGTTCTCGCGTACCCTGAGGGACCTGAAGAACCAGTACAAGCCCAACATGGTCCTTCTCACGGAAACCCAGTGGCAGCCTGAAGACAATCACGGTGTCATCCCACTTCGGTTCCTTCCAGCAAACTGGTTCGAGCTTCCTGGCCAGAACAACGCGGGCGGCATGTGGTTCTCGTGGAACGATAGCATCAGGGTGAACATTACCAATGACCCCAATAGCTTTAGGGTCAATGTTGTACCAAGGAGATGAATGTTTTTATAAAAATATCAATGTAATAATAATATTAGTAATATTAATAATATTTATGTTTCTGCATATTTATGGCATCAGTTACCTCTAATGTGAATGTTCTGTGGCAAGCTGGCGTCCCTCGACTGGATCCATCATGTACTAACTAAATGATATAAAATATTAAACAAATGGAGCAAACTATGCAAGCAAGAACATCAAACACACAAGGACTACCCAACAAGACCTAACGCCCGCTCCGCTACCAAAAAATGAAACGCCCCGACCCGTATTTACCGTACATAGTAAACACGTGCCGGAACTGTTAACGACCCGACACCAACGTGAATCAGCATACAGTGAACAAACTTAACAAATGGCTTAGCAGTCCAATAAGCTGGCTCAAAAGCCCAATATCAAAAATATGCAATGGCCCTTCGGCCCAACAACAACTACAAGTCACCCGATCTCGGGAACACCAGTAACATCACAACCGGCCCAAGGCCCAACAAAAACAATAATCAGCAGAGCGGAAGACTTTTAAAACTCACAAAGACACTGTATGCGACACTGATGCAAACTATGGATCCGAGTCTTGTCCAAGGGATAACGCCGCAGCCTGTCTGGAATGCATCATACCTGAACCACAAATAACTCAACCTACGGGATGAAAGCCCGCTGGTGAGGGGTGAGTCCGAAGTGCCCACCAACCATGGATAGACGATCAATATGCAACACTATAAAATACTCAAGGTCGAAATAGTCATAACAGCCAAATTTATACCAATCCAAAAGACTCGACCCAAAACTGGTCCAAGACCAAAAAGACTTAAACAAAAATCCAATTTCCAATTTTATCTTTCCGGGCCCCGTCACGAATAAGCTAGGGGTCAGACCTGGTTCTCAACATATTTCGGGTGCTAGATCAAAACCAAGAGAGCCCAGGAATCGACATCCCAAAATAGTAACCCAGGGATAGACATCCCAAATATAATCACGGGATAGACATCCCAAGCATAGATATGCTTATCACAAGTAAGCCAGATCATGGCCACCACAAAACAATCTTAAACCATCGAGTCGTACCACTACTTATCACGTGACAATTATATCATCATCATCCAAAACCAAATCTCAGGGATCAACATCCCTAACCAAAACACCGGGATAGACATCCCTATCCAAAACCAAGGATCGACATCCTTATCACGTTTTATCATTTATTCCATTATTCTTTATACCAAAAAGACACAGCGATAAATATCCAAAAACTCAATGCACTGGGATAAACATCCCAAAAATCAAATCATGGAAATAAACATCCCAAAACCAAATCATGATACTGGGATAAACATCCCGAATCAAACCACAGCAAATGCAACACCCAACAGTTCAACAATCATCAAACACAATAACCGAGTTATATAGGCACATATCGAAGGAAATCCATCCTCACCTTAGCCGATTACTCAACTCTGAAGACAATGACCGGTCCAAAGCCGGCTCCACAGGAACTGCTCGATATCGACTCCTATATAACAAATAACAAATGCACACATAAGATGCACATAATCGGTATGCCATGACATGCTAGAAACTATAAATTAAACATCATCCCCCTCGGTTATTCGTCTCGGGTATATTTTATAAAATTATCTTTATCGTTTTTAAATCCTTTTCGAAAATAATATACCGTACGTATATCCGAATATTACTTTGGTATTTAATACTTTAATTAAAAATTTCAAAATATTTTTATGAAGATATTTATCATTTTCCAAAAATTATAATTATCATAAAATACTTTTCTAGGAAGATATATATATATATATATATATATATATATGTATATATGTATATATATATGTATGTATATATATATATGTATATATATATACATTTTCAAAATTATTTACATAAAATAATTATACTTTTTCCAAAAATATAACTACTATAACATAATTTCCTGAAAATATAACGTATGCTGATACTCCCAAAATATTTATAGTATATATATCCTTTTCTAAAATGTAGTTACTATATAGTAATTTTCAAAGGCTATAATCACATACCATGTAATTATATTACTTTCCAGAAAGTATTTAGCCAATTTTCCAGGAAAATTAAAATCATAAAATTTCCATAAATATTATTTTTGAAACGCCCCGACCCGTATTTACCGTACACAGTAAACACAAGCCGAAACTGTGACAACCCAGCCCAACAAGGCCTAGCATACAGTGTAAACAACCATAACTCGGCCCAACGGCCCAAAATAATAAAACAGCATAAGTAACAAATCCGGCCCAATGGCCCAATAATAGCGAAAACATTGCACAGCGGAAGACTTAAATAACTCACTAACACTGTATGCGACACATGCAAACTATGGATCCGAGCCCTGTCCAAGGGATAACGCCGCAGCCTGTCTGGAATGCACCAAACCTGTACATGAAACAACTCATCCTACGGGATGAAAGCCCGCAGGTGAGGGGTGAGTCCGAAGTGCTCACGACAATGGAAAGACGATCAGTATGCACACTATAACTACCCAAATCAAAAACACGGGCTAGACAGCCCAACCCAAAGACTCGACCCAAAACCGAAAAGACTCAAATAAAATCAATTGTCCAATTTTATCTTTCCGGGCCCCGTCACGGATAAGCTAATGGTCAAACTTGGTTATCAACACATTCCGGGTGCCAGACCAAATCAGAGAACCCAGGGATCGACATCCCAAAAATACGAACCCAGGGATAGACATCCCAAAAATATATCACGGGATAGACATCCCAAGCATAGACATGCTTATCAAGTAACCCAGGTCATGGCCACCACGAAACAGTCTTAAACCATCGAGTCGTACCACTACTTAACACGCGACAATTATATTACCGTCATTAAAATCAAATCGTAGGGATCGACATCCCTAACCAAAGTACCGAGGATCGACATCCTCTCCAAAATACCAAGGATCGACATCCTTGTCACAATTCATTAATTATTCCATTATTCTTAATCCAAAAAGACGCAAGACAAACATCCAAAAACCAATCACAACACTGGGATGAACATCCCGACAACAATCAAGACGATGGGATAGACATCCCGAACCCAAACACAGCTACCACAGCATCCACAATACAATAACACCGAACACAATAACCGAGTAATATAGGCACATATTGAAGGAAATCCATCCTCACCTTGGCCGATTACTCAACTTCGGAAACTATGACCGGTCCGACGCCGGCTCCTCGGGAAACTGCCCGATATCCAAAAACCTATACAACAAAATACGTACACACACATAAATGCACATAATCGATACTATGATGCCCAAATTACGAAATATACCCATCCCGGTTACTTATCCGTTATTATTATCTTTTACCGAAAATAATTAACCGTACGTATTTCCGAATATAATTTCGGTACCATACTTTTATTAAAACTCTTCAAAATATTTTCATAAAATAATATACTTTTCCCAAAGTAATAATATTCACAATTTTTGTGTAATGTATATTGCATGTATATGTTTTCCATAATATTTCCAAATACTTTTCCAAACAATTACATTATCAAAATAGTTATATATTTCGGAAATATAAATCATGTATACCATAATTACATATTTTCCAAAAAATAGTTGATTACTATAGTTTTCCAGAAAATACTAGCTTATATTTAATTCCAGAAATATATATCATTTTCTAAATAACATAATAATTTTCAAATCAAAATATAGTTATACCATTTTCCAAACTAACCAAAGTATATATATATATTTCCAAAATACCATAAAAACTTACCATATTTTCTAAAAGTATATTTTCCTAACATATATATATTTACAGAAATTAAATATACATATATATATATTATTTATTTTTATTTATTATTATTATTTTATTTTTTTTAAACTGAGCTGGGCCATGAACAGTGCCGGCCCAGACTTGCACAGTGCCAGGCCATGTGCAGACCCAGGCAAAGCCCAAGCCCACAATCAGCCCTGCACGCAGCAAGCCCATGCCAAGCACTAGCCCATAACCCAACACAAAACCACAAGGCCCATATCACGTGTGCAGCCATGCAAAAACATCTTCTTCTACCTCAGTACACTCGGCTGCTCCTTGGTGGTTGGCTGCGTGAGGTGATGGCGGGTGACAGGCGGCAAGCAGCGGCGAGGCGAGCGGACGACGCGGCAGGGCTGAGGTGAAAAGGAAACGGCGACGCGTCGGCTCCACTCCACAGGTCGGCGGCGCAGTCAGGTCGAGGCAGAGACAACTTGTCCTCGGCGTTGCGTGACAGTGGAGGCGCGGTGGTGACTACAGTGCTCGGGCGAGGCGGTGGCGCGCGCGAGAATGGTGGTGCGACGAGGTGGTGGAGTTGGTCTTCGGGCACTGCTGCGAGGAGAAGGAAGGAGATGGCGGGATGAGGTGGCTACGGTACAAGTGGTGTGTGGTGGTCACGGTGTCGGGTGAGTGACGATGGCTCACGGCCGGTGCGAGGGAGGAAGGAGAGAGGAGGAGGTGGCGAGGCGGAAGGCAACGCAGGGGAAGGGGCGTCGCCGGAGTTGCTAGCGCGGCGTCGAGGTGCTGGTGGCTGCGGTCGTCGGTGGTTCGCTGGTGAGGATGGCTGCGTGAGGTGAAAAAAAAGAAAAAGAAGAGAATGGTGGCTCGGTGGAAGGAGGAGAAAAGAGAGGAGGAAGGAAGGTAGGGAGATGGTGGTGTTGTTCGGCAGTGGTGGTGTAGGTGTGTTTATGTTTTGGTGGAGAGGAGTTGGTAGGAGATAGTGGAAGGGAAGAGATAAGTTAAAGAAAGAAGGTGGAGAAGATGGTGGGTGGGTGGCCGGTAGTGGAGGAGAAGAAGAAGAAAAGAAAGAAAAAGAAAAGAGAAAGGAGAAAGAAAGAAAAAGAAGGAAAAGAAAGAAGAGAAGGAAGGGAAGCGGGGCCCGCGTGGCCGGGGAAAAACCGGGAGAGAGAAGAACGTAGCCGGGAAAGAGGAAGATGAAGGGAAGAGGAGAAAGAAGAGTGGCTCGGGCAAGCCTCCTATGTCCGGTCCGGGTTCTCGCGTCGGAATCCCGTAGACGCAGGGATACTCCCGTCTTTCCGACAAATTCCGTCCCGGGTCCAAAAATACAACTTGGGCTCGGAAAATCCGATTCATTCTCCCGAGCGTCGTCCAAGTCTCGGAACTGGAAACCGAGGCTCGATTAGTTAGGAAGATGCTCCCGAGCGCGGGAAAACTCTCAGTTTCGAAAAACGACGCCCGATTTACCTTGAATTAATTACCCAAGATTAATTCAATAGTGAATCACGGTGAAAAGACTTTTACAGTCTCGGTAAAAATCAAAAATTTTACCCGGGCTGTTACAATTTTCCATAATGAAATTTTCTAGAAAAATTAGTTTTTCATATATCTTTGAAATATATCCATAGTGTATGTATATCAAAACTATCTACCAAGTATTAATAATTTTTTTCAAAAGATATAAACCATACACTGTATATATATTCTTTCCAGAAAATATATATATTGCATAATATATTTATATATCATTTTCTCAGATTGTATTTATTATTATTATTATTATTATTATTATTATTATTATTTATTATTATTATTATTATTATTATTATTATTATTTTAAAATTTCCGAACTGGGCCAAATAGTGCAAGCCCAGCCCAGTGCTTAACCTCTTAATAGTCCAGTGTATCCATACCCAAAACTAGGCCCGTTAGCCCAAGCCCATCAGACTCCAACCCAGAAGAAACCGGGTCAACATCACGCGGATCCGGGGCAGCTACCCCGGGTCGTCCAACCGGGGCAGGAAGAAGGTGGCACGGGAACGGCGTCGTGAGCTCAGTGCGAGGAAGCCGGCGTCGTGACTGCTGGTGCAGCAGTCGTTGCGACTGATGGGGGAAGCGGGTCGCTTTGCCGGGTCGTCTCGTCCGGCCGGCTGCGCTGCTGGCTTGGCGTGACGGCGAGACGCGAGGCGAGTCACGGATCGGCGAGGCGCGAAGGAAGGCGTCGCAAGGGAGGAGCGGTGAGAAGGCGACGGCTGTTGTAGATCGTGGAGATGGCGTCGGCGTCGCGTGGAGGAGGAAAGCGAGCTGCTGGCTGCGGCGGTGCAACGGCGCAGACGGTGACGCGGTGGAGAGGAGAAGAAGGAGAAGAGGAAAAAGGTGGCAGTGGCTGGTCGTGATGGAGGTAGCAAGTGGTGACAGGTGGGTGGGTGTGGTGTGGTCTCGGGTTCACGGGGAAGGAGGAGAAAGAAGATGAGATGGGTATATTTTTTTTTCTTTTTTTTTTTCTTGGTTTAGATTTGCACTGGTTTGGTTACAGGAAAACGAGGAAGGGAAGAAAATAATACTGGGTTTGTGGAAAAAGATGGATGATGGTGGTGTGGCTTTGTAGGTGCAAGAGAAACGAAGTTGAAGGAGATGAAGGTGATACTGGGTTATGAGGTTTGCAGGAAGAAATGGTGATGTGGTGGACAGGGAAGGCAAGAAATCACGGGGAAAAAGGTGTGCATGGGTTGGTGAGATAGGAAGAAAAGGCAGGCACGGGCGACACAGGAAGAAAAGAAAGGCGCCACCTGCATTATTGCCACAACAGGCGTGTCCAAACCGGACCAGAAAATGACTGCATACCCCCTTAGTTATTTTCCGGTATGATTTTATGAGGATTTCGGGACCCGAAAAATACCAACTTAGGTCCGAAAAATCCACGGAAAAAAATCACGAGCGCGGGAAAAACCTCGGTTACGAAAAACGACGCTCGTTTTACCTTGAATTAATTACCCAAGATTAATTCTTTCGGTAAATCACTGTAAAAAGACTTTTAAGTCCCGGTAAAAATACTAAATTTTTACCCGGGCTGTTACAATTTATTGATCCATGCTTGGGCCTACATAATTGACCCCTAAAACAAAAAATATTAAACACATAATTAAAAATTATAAGAATTAATTAATTATAAATAAAAATAAAAAACATAAAATGAGTCATTTTTAAAATAAAAAACAGAAAAATAAATAGAAAAATATATATTATGAATAAAAACCTTAATACTAAAAATAGAATATAAATTAGGAAAATAGATAAAAAATATTTAATAATAATTAATTTTATAATTTAAACATACATAATTAAGTCCTAAAATAAAAATTAAAAAATAACAGAAAATAACTAAAAATATATAAAAATAAAAGGGACCACAAAAAAATATTATATAAAATAATAATATAAAGAACAATTAGTTTATGAAATGAAAAATTAACAAATTAAAAGACATAAAAACTAAAACATACCTTTGCAACAATTAAACTCATATGTATTCTAATAAGGAGGTTCTATAATTTTATTTTAGGATTCCTACAATCTCGAAACTCTAAATTGATTTTTCCATAAATCATTGTCAGGAGTCAACTCATTCAAAGCTTTAATATATATTTTCCTGCACAAATAAAAAATATAAAAATAATTAAATTAGATTGGGAAAATAAAAAGAATAAAAAAACAAATAGGATGCTTAATTATGAGAGACAAAATAACTTTAATATTATATCAACTGTAACAGCCCGGGTAAATTTTTGATTTTTACCAGGACTGTAGAAATCGTTTCACCGTGATTTACTGTTGAATTAATCTCGGGTAATTAATTCGAGGTAAATCGGTAGTCATTTTTCGAAACCGAGAATTTTCCCGCGCTCGGGAGTTTCTTCCTAACTAACCGAGCTTCGGTTTTCAGTTCCGAGAGTTGGTCGACGCTCGGGAAAATTAATCGGATTTTCCGAGCCCAAGTTGTATTTTTGGACTCGGCACGGGATTTGTCGGAATGACGGGAGTATCCCTGCGTCTACGGGATTCCGGCGCGAGAATCCAGACCGGCCGAATGTGGTTGCCCCGAGCCACTCTTCTTCCTTCTTTTTCCTCCCTCTTCCTCTTTCCCGGCAATGTTTCTTCTCTCTTCCGGGTTTTCCTTCTGCTGCGGGTCCCACTTTCTTCCCTCTTTTCTTTCTTTTCTTTCTTTCTTCTCCTTTTCTTTTCCTTCCCTTTTCTTTCTTTTCCCCTCTCTTTCTCCTTCAGCCGCCGCCCTAGCCCACTTGCTTCTTCTCCATTATTTTTTCTGTCCTTTTCCTTCCCCTCTCAATTATTTCTCTTCCTCCACCGGACACACACCCTTGCAAACATTTTTTCCCTTTGCCTTTTTCTCTTCCTCTTCCTCACATCTCCCTCACCAAGCCGAAGTCGTTGCCGCCTCACCATTCTCCATCCCCTTCCTCTTTTACCCTTCTCCTCTTCCTTTCACCACCAACCCCTTCCTTTTCTTCTTCTCTTCTGCAATTCACCGACGAGCCGCCACCGGCTCCTCTCCCCTGCAACCGTTCCCTTCCATCACTTCTTCCCTCTTCCCCTCACCACAAATTGATGTCGCCCGTGCTTTGCTCACCTCGGCGCCGACAGGACGCGCCGCCAACGCAGATCGCCGCGTCGGGCCCCTCCCTCGCTTTTCTCCCTTGCGACGCCGCCGTCGCTGTTCCTCTCGCGCCCAGCCATCGTCGTCGCTGAGCCGTCGCACCACCGCCTCTCTCCACTACCGCTGCAGCCAGACGCCGCCACAGCCACCCAAGACGGGTTCGACACCGCCGTGTCCCGTCTCCTCCCCTCCTCTTTTCCCAGGTTCCTGTCTCCTCACTCCTCCCTCGTGCGTGCCCTCTTCCCTTACCTGAACCGACGACAACCACATCAAGCTGGGTGAGTCTTTGGCCTCGCCATCCTTCTCTTTGCGTTTAGATTGTTGTTTCATCTGATTAATTGGAGCTTGCGGTTGAATAATTAGGACTGAGTTGGTATAAACGGGTTGAATGTTGATTTGTGTGCCATGATTGCGGTGGATCCTAGTGTGGTGGTGTGGAGTTGGTGTTCGGTTTACCAATGAACAGTAGCTGGACAGTAGCCGTGAACAAGTAATCTGTGGAGTTCTTGGACCTCTGTGAACAGTGTTTGGCCGGAATCCGGCGAGTTTCTGGTGAGTCTCGGGTTTATTCCGGCGAAGCCTCGGGATTTTTCCAGCGAGCCCGGAAACTGACCTTTGGGTAATTTCTTGGACTCATATTATACCTTGACGCGGGTTTGGGCTCGGTGCACAAATGGGCTCGGAAACGGGCCAATGTGCGGAGGCCCATGTTCTCGGGACGAATATATTCTAACGGACTAAGAACGTTAATGAACCCGGACCCTTAATTGATTTAGCTAGAATAAAGATTTAATTTAATTAATCAAAAACTAACTCTTAAATCCATTTATGATTTGTAAATCGAATTATAAATTTATTTTTGTTAGACTAATAGAAAGGCCTATAATAATTAAATTCTGGTTTATTTAAATTTACACTTGGACTGTTAATAATTAAAGGATCAGTTATACCTATTTACTTGATTTAGTTGCCAAATGTAAGCCTAAAATATAAATATGATTATTGATGAATTATAAACACATACGTATAAATGACTATACATATATATCCTACTAAATTTATGTTTAGCTAAATAATGAAGTTACAACTTGATTTATCACCTAAATGTAAACATAAGGTTAAATGGGAATTACCTACTATGTATGTATAAATATGGTCACACTAGATATACGTGTAATCTGGTATCGATTTATGTATAAATATACGTATATATACATGTATTTTAATATGCTATATTTTTCCTTATCGACAAAGAGCTAAAGGGCCGGGATATCGGCTTGAACGTTCGGCTTGGGTTTTAATTTAAAAATTAAGTATAATTAGAATACCGATAGGAAGCTCGGTTTCGGTTTTAATTTGAAATTTAGTATAAATGGTATAATGAATAAAGAGGTTAATTTCGTAATAAAGAAATTGGATATAAGGCAAGCCGTATAACGATTTCTAAACCGGTATCATGCATAATCATTTTGTTGTGCATTATAAGTGATTATTTTGTTCCTATATGTACATATAGGGTATCAGGATTTGACCGGATAGCACCTTCAGAGACATACCAGGTGAGGATGGATAAACCTTGATATGTGCCCGTAATGCTGTGTGTGTATTTTTGTTGTTTGTGGATTATCGTTGTTTGTTTGATCTGCTGGAATGTTTGTCGGCTGATACTTGATTGTTATGGATTTGTTGATGCTGTTGTAGAAACGTGATAGTCCTGTGTATGTCGTGTTGGTAATATTGCTGAACTGTTTGATGTGATAGATTTGTTGATATGAGATTATTGATTGAGTGAGATTTGGATTAATCTGAGGAAATTGGAAATTGGATAACCGAGGGAAGAATAATGAGTATTGGAAATGGAATTGGATTTGATTATGAGATGATGTAATTGTCACTTGGAAAGTAGTGGTACGACTAGATGGTTAGAGACTAGTTCTGTGATGTCTTGCCAGAGGGTTTGTTGGTTGGGGGTGTTGACCCCGGATTTGTGATATTGGGATGTTGATCCCGGATTTGTGATATTGGGGTGTTGACCCCGGATTTGAGATATTGGGATGTTGATCCCGGATTTGAGATATGGGGATGTTGATCCCGGATTGTGGTGGGGCCTGGCATCCAGAATTAGTTAATAACCAGGTACGACCCTAGCTTGTCCAGTGACGGGGCCCGGAAGGTAAAATTGGTAATAAAGACTAATAAGTAATCTTTGGGTCTTGGTTCAGTAATGATTATGATGTGCTTGATATGAATAGGTAGATTCCACTGTTGTGTTGTTTGAGTTGTATTCCACTGTTATGCTGTTTTGTGATAGTTCCTTGTGATGTGAGGGTTTGCTTATTGTTGTGATGGTTGCATTACTTTGAAAGTGTTATGGTTGAATATATCACTGTTTATCTTTCGTCGGTGAGCGTTTCGGACTCACCCCTCGCCTGCGGGGTTTCATCCCGTAGGATGAGTTGTTTGTAGTGCAGGAACGTACCGGGCGAGCTGAAGCGTATCCCTTGGTCGGGCTTGGATCCATAGGTTGCATTTGTGCATACAGTGTTAGTGAGTTTAAAGTCTTCCGCTGTGCATCGTTTCCGCTATTATTGGGCCATTGGGCCGAGATTTATTATTTATGATGTTTTACTATTCTGGGCCGTTGGGCCGAGTTATTGTAGTTCACACTGTATGCTTGGGCTTGTTGGGCTGGGTTGTCACAGTTCCGGCCTGTATTTACTGTGTACGGTAAATACGGGTCGGGGCGTTTCATCAACGTTCATACGTATGCAAATAGAAACAAAACAAAGAAGGAACTAGAGAGAATGAGTGAATTATAGAGAAACTATATCAGACACAGACAGAGACTATATCTAGACCTTGTATGTTGCAAAAAAAAAAGAAGACGAAATAAAAGGAAATGAATGAATGATAGAGAAACTGTATCACATACAGAGACTATTATTTCGCATACAGAAACAAAGACTGTATCTGTATTTATAGAGAGATGATGGATTTTTTTTTAAGAGATGCATGATAAAAAGAACAAAATTGATTAAAGATTAGTTGGTATAATATAATTCTTATCAGATAACAATAATAGAGTAAATCACATAATATATATATAACATTCTCTGCGTGTGAATTTTCTATTGACCAATTTGGGTGTGACTGGAATTCTTTTTAAAAGAATATAATTAAGATCAGATTCATCAATTTAAATAAAAAGAGTTTTATTCTTTTCTTTATTGATTAGAAACTCTGGTTATCAGTTTAATGGAAAAAATATATATAATTTTGTGTGTGAATTTACATTTGAACAATTTGAGTGTGATTGGAATTCTTTTTAAAAGAGTATAATAGATCAGGTTACTCTGAGATAATTATATTTGTCATTATGGCCAATCAGACTAGACCAACGACTCTCCAGATGGCAATAAAGAAAGAGCCCAAAGCCTCCACATGGAAATAAAGCAAGATTCCAAAAATCTTATGTGTCAAAATCTGGTGAGGGTAAAAAAGTTTTTTATGTCCTTTCACTTTGTTGATTTCGCATTTGTTGTCCCTCTTCGTTTAATTTCACTCATGATATCCCTAAACTTTCAATTTACCGGGACATGTTGTCCGTTTTACCTCCTCCAGCCGGTGGATTGTCATAGTCCTGACATGTGTCATGTGGAGCCCACAGGTTGTCTATTTTAAATTCTTTTTTTCCCAAAATTAAATTTCTAAAAATCTTTTTTACAACACTAATTAATTAATAAAAACCTAAATCTGATAGAAAAAAACACCCCGGTCATATTTAATTAATTGATCAAATCATGTTCCTCTCCTCCTACCACATCCCCCTACTCCTCCCCACACGTCATCTTCTCCTCCACCAAAAACCCTTCCCTCCCTTCGCCTTATCCTCCACCATCATCAAAATTGCCAAGACAACCTTTGCCATTGGCTTCTCCACCTACACAAACACCAAACTATTCTAACTTTCCCATTCCCCTCTTGATGCATGTCTCCAACGACAAGCCACATGCCCGTCTTCCTCCTCTCGTCTCTTAATCAAGGTCCTCGCCAAGCCACCAAGTTGTTGCAGTGTGTAGGTGAGCTGTTGTCGGACCTCTCTCTCTTTCTTCTCCTATTCTTTGATTCATGCTTGATGATGAGACTTACTAATCGGGTTGTGTGGTTGTGTGGACCATGGACCCAAAGTTTTGATTTAGAAATCAGAGTTGGGTGTTATTGCTCTTGAGTTGCATTTGGGTGATTGTTGGGTATAAGGATTTGGGAGGAGTTGATGGTGGTGATGGCTCATGGAAAAATAGGGGATCTGTATTTCTTTTTCTTTAAAGGTTTTTTTGGGATGCACCGGATTTGATTGATTATTGATGTTTTGGTTAAGGGATTAATTGAGAATTGAAAATGGCAATTGTGGATTTAAATTTTCAAATTTGAACCTGAAGAGGCTGGAGAAGAGAGATGATCTTGTGGGTGGTGTGTTTTCCGGTGAAAGATGAGGGTGGTGGTGGTTGCATTGGGAGATGACTTTTTTTTAATGGTGGTGTTTACCAGTGGAGGTGAAAGGTGTGTTTACTGGTTTTGGAGGAGGTGATGGTCTCGTTGGGAGTGATCGTCCTTTTTTTGTTTGTTTTAACAGTCAAACTTCCATGTATTAAATGCTAAGAGATGATTATTGCTTGATTAACGATTAAGGCATTAAAGTTGTCTTTATTTTTTTTACATAAAATTATTTCTTTTTACTTGCACTATTTCTTTTTCTACATAAAAAATATTATTTTCTACTTTGCTTTTACTTTTTAATAAGAAAAACGGTTATTAAGAATTTAGGGTAAAAAAAAAGAAAAAATAAATAAAAAAACAGGCAACTCGCAGGGTGGGACCTATGTGACACGTGCCAGCACTACGACATGTCCACCGGCTGTATGGAGTAAAAAGGACAATATGGCCCGGTAAATTGAGAGTTCAGGGACATCATGAGTGAAATTAAACGAAGAGGGACAACAAATGCGAAATCGACAAAGTGTAAGGACAGAAAAAACTATTAACTCACCTAGTGAGGGATACAACTTTAAATATATATAATAGATTAGGGATAACAATGATGATTCTCAAAGAAGAGGGACAACAACGATAAAATTAGCAAAGTGTAAAGACAAAATTTGCCATTTAACCAACTGATGGACAACACAGATCAGGAAAGCTTGCACAACTACCTTTGTAGTGGCCCATTATGATGCGTAAGAAACAGAAAGCCGGGCTCAGTGTTAATGGGCTTAATTAGGTTAATCTCTTTAAACTCAAATGCCCGCCCACTTTAAAATTTACAACATGTCCAGTATCGCTCCGTTGATATACAAGCCCAAGCCCGTATGACTCCTTCAGTAATTTAATTGATTCGGTACTACGAAATAAACATGCACTTATTGCCTTATTGGCCAAATTATTATTTTGTTCATTTTTGTTTTACTTGCTTCTCCTTGATCAATTTGATCTTTCATTTATAGTCCGTTTGGTATCATAGAATTGAATTTAATTCCAAGAATTGAAATCAATTCCTTAGTTTGGTATAATTCTACTTAACTTAAAATAGGAATTGAATTCCAACTTTTATTTTTAACTTAAAATAGGAATTGAATTCCAATTTTTATTTTTACATCAATATTTTGGTAATATTTCAAATCCAAGTAAAACCTATCGGATTTGGAATTCAATTCCATTGGAAAAGTATTAGTATGTCTAAATGACAAAAATGACCCTATACTCTTATTTTAATTTTTTTTAGCAAAAGGACAACTTAAGTAATTTTAGCAATTCAATTGATGATTTGATTTATACCAAATATTGGAATTGAATTCAATTCCTCATTATTAAAAAATATACCAAACATGAGAATTGATTTCATAATGAATTCAAATTCTAAATTTTTATAGTCCGTTTGGTATCAATTTAGAATTGGAATTGAATTCAAATCATTAAAAATTTAGAATTAGAATTCATTATGAAATCAATTTCCATGTTTGGTATACATTTTATTAATGAGGAATTGAATTTAATTCTAATATTTGGTATAAATCAAATTATCAATTGAATTATTAAAATTATCTAAGTTGTCCCTTTACTAAAAAAACTAAAATAAGAGTATAGGGTCATTTTTATCATTTAGACATACCAATACTTATCCAATGGAATTGAATTCCAAATCTTATAGGTTTTGCTTGGATTTGAAATATTACCAAAATATTGTTCAAAAAATAAAAAATAGAATTCAATTCTTATTTTAAGTGAAGTAGAATTATACTAAACTAAGGAATTGATTTCAATTCCAAGAATTGAAATCAATTCCATGATACCAAACGGAGGGTTAATGATTTGAATTCAATTCCAATTCTAAATTTATACCAAACGTGTAACAGCCCGGGTAAAAAGTTACATTTTATCGGGACTGTAAAAACACTTTGTACAGTAATTTCCCAAATAAAAATAATCATGTGTAATTATTTCAGGGTAATTTACGCTTCGAATTCCGAAACCGAGCACTGTCCCACGCTCGGGATTTTTCTACGGAATTTCCGGACCAAAGATGGAATTTTTCGGGTCCAGGAATGTCGAGAAAAATCGAGATTAACCTCGAATTATCGGGCCAGGAATTAAGTCAATGGGGTACTAGCAATATTTTCTGGACCGGACGGGACACGACTGCATAAAGCAGCCGCCATCTCCTGTGTGCTCGTGAGACCCTGTCTTCCTCTGTGCTGAACGTGACCCCTGTCTATATTATTTTATTTTCCTTCAACTGCAATCATCACCAACTTCTTCTTCACCTGCAAAGAAG
>JAKUCV010006539.1:58529-94301 GCA_028386065.3 Turnera subulata
TGCTCCGTTTGGACCGCCGTTACCCGCGTCCTTTCCACCACGGTGGGCCGACGCCGACGCCTCCCCGCGCTCCCTCGAGGTCGCCTGCACCACCTGCACTCGCCGCGACGCCGACCGAGCCTTCGTTCTCGCGCCGCCGCCTCGTCTGCCGTCGAACTCGCAAGGATCCGGATCGAGGTGAGAGACCCGTCTTGTGTGGGCAAGACCCGACCTTGCGTGGGTCAACCCGGGAGGAACTTGGGGCTGGGCTGGGCTTAGGACCCGCCCTGGGCTGCAGATCCGCGGGTCCGGTCTGGGCTCCACGTTTGGGCCTGGGCTGACCTGCTGGGTTGAGTCAAGGGTTGGGCTTAGCTTCTGGGTCCAGTCCATTTTAAAAAAAAAAAGAAAAGAGAAAAGGGGAAAATATATTTTTTGGAGCAGATTTAAATTCTGGAAAAAAAAAAAGAGAAATAGTTGAAAAAAATATGAAGGGATAAAGTTTAGGTAAGCGATATAATAGAAATTAAATAGATATAATTTGGGAATAAATAGTGTATAAATGTGATAAAACAATAGTAGGGTAAATAAATTGAGGAGAAAATCACGGGAAATAATAATGGAAATTAAATAAGAAAAATTATATTAGTATGTTTGAATAATTTGGAAAATAGATGGAAGGAGTAATACCAAATAGGTATGGTACCGGGATAATATCCGGAAGCAAGTAAAGAAATAAGAATAGTATTATTTTGACATTTACGAATAAACGGTGAATTGTGACGGGAATAGGAGATTACCCGGGAAAGTACCGAGTTAGCGCGTTAGTTATTTCTTTTTACGGTCTATAGTAATAGTCAAGCATGAGCATACCATCTTATATGTGCACATTATTTGTTTGATATAGGAGTTGATACTGAGCTGATACCGGAGGAGCCGGACTTGGAGTCAGTTGGACAGTTCCAAACTTGATATCGGCTAAGGTGAGGATAGATAAACCCTGATATGTGCCCGTAATGCTGTGCTTATTCCTTAGTTGTTTGTGTAATCTGTTGCTAGATTGATCTGCTAGAATAATTGTTGACTGTTACATGATTGCTATGGGTTTGTTGATGCTGCTGTAGAAATGTGTTAGTTTTGTATATGCTGTGATGGAAGTTTTGTTGGACTGTTTAGTGTGAAAGATTGGTGGTTGTTGATTGAATGAAATTTGGATTAATCTGAGATAATAGAAATTGAGAAAAATGATGAAAGAGTAATGGGTTGAACTGGAAAATTGAGTTGATGATATATTTGTCACTTGGAAAGTAGTGGTACGACTAGATGGTTAGAGACTAGTTCTGTGGTGTCTTGCCAGAGGGTTTGTTGGTTGGGGTGTTGACCCCGGATTTGTGATATTGGGATGTTGATCCCGGATTTGTGATATTGGGGTGTTGACCCCGGATTTGAGATATTGGGATGTAGGTTTGGTTGATCGTAGTTCAGGTACGATGTTCGTTGGCTGCTGCTTACTACTCCACCTGACCCGGATCCATACACCGCTGCATCTGCATTTTAGTCTTCCGCTGCTTATCTTTCCAGTGCTCTTTTTGCTATTGTTGTTGTATTATACCTGTTGTGGTTTAATTCAGAGTGTATTGGCTTGAATAAGGTCCCCGGGATTGGGTGACGAATGTCGTATTTGAGGATTGCTTGTATTGTATATCACGTTGTATGAACTGTCTGCTTCAGTAGTAGAACAGTTCCGGCACGTGTTTACCCTGTACGGTAAATACGGGTCGGGGCGCTTCAAGAAAAATTAATAAAAAAATAATACTATGCAAAAACAAAAATTAAAATAGGAAAATATAATATTAACACAAAAAATATTATATAAAATAAAAAATAATTAACAATAATATAAAACTATTAATTTTGTAAAGTGTCGCCTATTACGTTCTGGTCTATTTGCTATGACTTTTGGCTTGCACATAGCATAGCCTCATAATTGGTTATTTACTTAACTTTATACTAATTCTGCATATGGCCTTGAAAAAAAATGCTTCCAAATGGAGTTTCTTCAATTCAAAACTAGAACGGAGTTCAATTACATTGCATAAAAAGCATTCGTACGCTAACTGTAGGCTCAACAATCCTACCATCCTTTTTCCCATTTTTTTCAGCAAGAAAGGAATTTGTACGTGAATGTATTCCTTCTTTTTCAACCCTTTTATTCTGATTATTTTTCTTCAAAAATTTAGAAACATTCCTCCTTGCATCTTGTACCTCTAAATCGTCAGCATCACTCTCTTCATCTGCTTGTAGCACAAATGTTTTAAAACCCCTTCTAATCTGAGCTTCATTTTCTAAAGCCTCCTCCCTCTCTCTTAGTTTTTCTTGCTCAATGCTTTCCTCAATAACTTCAAATTCAGCACCACCATGTTCTTTTGCAAGGACATGCTCTTCATCCATTTGTTCATCGGAACTAAGTGTAATAACATTCGCTTCACTCCCTATTTTATCTCCAAGAGCTTCGTCCGCTTCATGATTTTCACTAACATCTTCAGTCACACATAAGTTAATGACATTTGTACCATCATTTAGATGTACCCCAGCAATCTCTTCTACCTCTTGCCTAGAATTTAAAGGCTCGTCTGTCCCATACTCTATGTACACATCAACTTCCTTATTTTTACGCAACCAATAAAGCATATCCATAAAGCTATTGTTATCCCAAAGCAGTTGCATTCCATCTTGCATATTCCTTAAGGAAATCTTATAGTAGACACCAATGACATTGAAATATCCCATGGTTTGCAATTCCTGAAAGAATTCATCATAGGTAACACTGTCCACATCTGGCACTGCCAAATAAAAAATACTTTTCATGCCACCAATATATGATAATGACTTCTCCCTTGTCACGAATGACCCACTATGATTAATTATAATTCTGTAATCGTTCATTATACCTGTAATAAGTAAATATTCAACCAAATGCACAACTACGTGACAAGCAGGCAACAAAGGTCTAACAAGCAATCAAATCATACAAAAAGCGCATAAAATTATTTATCCTGTTTTATTTTGTTTGGTCAAAGCATTAGTGATCTCATTAACAACTTACTTACAAGTGTAATCGTAAGGCACTGGTTTTATCCATACACACCAGAACTAACAAGCAAATAAAATTAATATTGATCCCAGAAAGAAATATTGTTTTGTTATAAATAGCATGTTGTAATGAAGAATTTCATGAAGAAGAAGAAATAGAAGAAAGCAGAGAAGATGAAAGGGGAAGCTCGTCTGTATATTTTCATTACTTCATCACCACAAAAATGACTTGAGTGAATGGCCTTATAAGGCCACGGTTTGATCAATTCTGCACATTGGAACAATAAGAAAAGGACAGACAAGGGGTAGGTGATTACATACAGACATTCACATTTCATAACACTCCCCCTTGAATGTCATTGTGTATTGGGTAGAATATGCTTTTTGGAATAACTGCCTCATTAAAAACCTTACCAAGAAAAACCCAGTGGGATAAAAACTTGGTGAAGGAAAAAAGAGTACAGTGCGTATTCTACTCTCCCTCAATTTGGCTTCTCTTGATTTCTTGATGTCGTTGCATGCCAATCATCCTTGTCAACTTCTGGTGACTTATGCTTTGTCCGATCACTTTTGATACATCACTACTTTAATTAGACATTGTAGGCAACATTATCTACATGATTTATTGTTGGGGCGTCTTCCTTGCCATCATGCTTTTGTGGTCCCGATGATATAACAATTTTATGTGTAAAGTTGTAGCAGATGTCCGTCTGTGTTTTATGTGGATCAAATAAAGGACCTGCATCTGCAAAGACCAATAATATTCTCTTCGAGTTTACAAGGTTAATATAATACCACTTCTGTTATATCGCGAAGGTAGAAACACAGTCATATCTTGCTAGTAGACTTATGGCAATAGCTTCATGCTTCATGTTACAAGCAATATAAATTTTAGTTTAATAGGGTATTTCAGGACCAAACATAGCACGGTATTTGAAAGCTTCTTCAGGAGTTCCAAAAATATTTAGATCAATAATAATATCTAAATCATTAATTATCAATAATGATAATAATTAATTCACACATGAATTAAGTAAAACACATAGAGCATATATGCAAGAATCATTATAAATATCCAAATTGGTTCAAACTATATGAAGATCAACTTAATTTTTTTTTTTGCATATTCCCGGGAATTCATTGCTTCAGGCAACTTAGATCCTTCAGGGATCTTCATGTATATGTCATGACTTATGGATCCATAAAAATAGGCTGTAATAGCATCCAATAGATGCATTTCTAATTCTTTTCATAGAATGCTAGACTTATCAAAAAATAATTGCATCCACCACAAAGGAGTATATCTCCTCATAATTAATACCAGGTCATTTTGGATAGAACCTTGTGCTACAAATAGTATTTTGTGCGACAAACCGTGCTTTCCCCCTTTTTCGCACAAGCACCCATTTATACTCGGCCGGTTTTATACCATTGTTGTACGGACTACAGGTCCGAAAATTTTCTCGCTTCACAAGCGAGTCTAACACAACCTTAATTATATCTCTCTATTTTGGCCAATAACTCTGCGCCTACATTCATCAATGTAGGTTCATGATCCTCATTTTTATAATGTTTAGCGCTATATAGAACAAATATTCCGTCGACGGTTATTTCACGTCGGTTCTATCTTGTTTCTGACACTGTAATTGAGATCTCATCATTTTCATTTATTTTAGGTACCTGAGTTACTTCTGGAACTTTATCAATTGTGTCAGAAAAACCAACCTCTTCTGGAGGACTTTTAATTTGAACCTCTACTGGAAGTCTTACTTTCTTATTGGGGCCATCTGATATCTTTGCTCCTTTTTCTCTATCGAGAAGTTTTCTTTGGAACCGAGCATATTCTACGCTTCTGGCGTATTTTGGATTCATTTGCATATTTTAATTGTTCTCCAGGAACATTAAATCGAGCAGGAGCATTTGTAGCTGGTACGGTCACACTTTCAAAATATGTCTGGCAATCGACTTAATATTTTGCAAATGAATCATCTTCTGAACTTCAGGTTCACACGAATTTGTTTAAGGATCAAAACTAAGTATTGAATAACATTTCAATTATATCTTGATCCAGCTGCTTATTTTCTCCCCCTAATGTTGGGTAAACATATTCATTAAATTTAACAATAAGCAAATCTTGTTATCTCCAATCTTTTAGTTAATAGTTTCAATTACATTGTAACTGATGGAGATTCATACCCAACATCTATTCTCAATCTTCTTTAAGGACCAGCATAACTATGCTGTGGTGGAGAATTTGGTGCTTAATCAACGGTCAGAAGATGGGAGATATTTTGTGACCAAGAACCAATGGGGAGATCTTATGACCTTATAATATCTTATTGGCTTGATGCACATTTGCTGCGTGTAAAATATCATGTTCTCAAATAGTAATATCTCTTTAGCAATGGTCCTGCAATCAATTGGAAATATTCAATAAACGAATCATCCAGATCGTCCATTATTTCCAACAATATACATTATCCATTGAAGAGATACACCAGCATTATCAAGACATATAGTCTTACAAGATAATCAGGGATGTGTACCCGTAATTGGCTTAATTATAAGCGTGCAATATGCCAACTGGCGTCTAATAAGTACACAATAAACTATCTAGTCGATGCATCGATTAAAATCATAAAAGTACCTAGATAGTTAACATGGCGGATTTATTAGTCCGCATACACTGTCCTGAATTATTTCTAAAAAAAACTTGCTGGTGATACTAGGCCAACCTCATCATAGGAAGGCCAAACAAGTAATTTGCAGCAAACAAACACATAGAAATTCATTGATTGTAAAAACTTCTGGTTTTTCAACTGAATGAATTCTGTGCATCATTATTGATCCGGGATGGCCCAACCAGTCATGCCAAACAATAAATCAACAAACCAACTTCAGGTTGGTGCCAGCTTCAGGCTGCTATATTAAACCAACTTCAGGTTGGTGCCAGCTTCAGGCTGCTATATCTGTGCCAGCTTCAGGCTGCAATATATGTGCCAGCTTCAGGCTGGATATGAGAACTTAGGAAAATTATTTACCAGCTTCTGGTTGGTGCATACCAGCTATAAATTACATATCTATCAGCCAACTTCTAGTTGGTCTCAGCTTCGGGCTGTGCAAACTGTGTATTTAATAACTTAAAATTGCTAGCTTCAGGCTAGTACATTCCAGCTTCTGGCTGGATATGGTAAGTTTCAATTATTCGAATATTTATGTAGTACAATTTAAAGAGTAACGCTGGTAAACTTTTCACAACTTGCTAGTTAGCTACGACAGTAGCGTTTTAATATAGAGATATTCAGTATCTCATTCACATATCGTCTCAATACAATATTCGCTCGCAAATAGGAGAGCAAAACTCGTTTTTCACAGTTTATTCTTCTGCTGTAGGGGTACATATAATATAGGTAGGTGCAACAGCATTCAAATACAATTTTTCAAACTTAATAATACTTCCCCTTGAATGCTGTTGCACTTTGCGTAGAAGAAATTTTGCTCTTTCAGGAGTATAATAAAATCCATGCTCTTCCAGAGCATAAACATCTTAGTCTTCCGGAGCAAGTTATTCTATAATAAAACTTATGCTCTTCCGGAGCATAATAGATACTTTGCTAAAATATAGTGAAAGTTACGCTCTTCTGGAGCTTATATACTCTTCTAGAGTATAATAAACTTATGCTCTTCAAAAGCATATTAATCTTCTTCTCCTTTTGAGATTGTACTATCATATGTTACATATGGCATATTCCGTTTGAGTTTTAGAACAATTATTTCAACTTATGCATGAGAACAATTCCTCTATGTGAATGTTCTCCTGTAATGGATCCTTTATGTAATAATAATATGCATGTTTTCCCTTAGCCTTGCCATTGTCATAGCCTTCATGGTCATAATAGTTAAAATAATTTTATCCACTTTTCATGGCAACAGGCACAATCATAATCATATTGTCTCATTCACTTCAGGGAATGGAGCAGAATCGATTTGATAGGATCCGTAACAATTTCCTTTATTACCGTAAATAGGAATATTTTGTACTCTTCAAGAGTATATGCTCTTCCAGAGCGTAAACATATGATCTTCTAGATCATAGTAACTCATGCTCTTCTGGAGCATATTAAAACTTATGCTTTTCTGGAGCGTGTTAATCTTATTCTCATGTTGAGATTATACTTTCATATGAATAATTTTCGTTTATTAAATACGAAATACGTCATTGCATTGTCTGCAGGACAAATGCCCGAGTCATTATTCGAGAAACGGCAGTTTCATGTTCAGATTAAAAATTAAGCAGTAATAAAGATAAACATAATGTAATAAAGATAACAAAAATAATAAAACTGAACATAAAAATAAAATCATTCAAAATAAATTAACTTGCACCTTCAGGGTAAGCAAGATAATAATATTGTCCAAATATCATGGTCATCAATATTGATCAAATATGGTTTCATCAATATTAGTTTTGCCCTTCAGGGACATTTGATAACCATTTATTCGATGCCTTGTTGTAAGGCCTGTTTGTGACCAATTGAATGTTCATAATTATGACCAAAATTATCATGTACAATCGTGTTCACTTCAGGTGCATACACTTGCAATAAAATTTCGGGAGAGTATTCACCTTCTGGTGGTCACATTTTTCTCCCATTATTTTTTTTAAAGGTCTGCAGGATCTTTTGACAGTAAGACATACAGTCTTTGTTTTATTTTTCTTTTTATTGAGTCTTTTAGACTCTTTCATTTAGTTTTCCAGACTATTATCATTTAAATACATTTCAGCATTTAATGCCCATGATAAATTTCTTCTGAAAATTTTGAGGGCCTCTAATTCAACTAACATAATTAAATAAATAAAGACTTAATAAAAATAAATAGACATGGGCCTTTTATTAATCAGCCTAATTAAAATAAATAACAAAAAACTTTTTTTAAAAAAATGATGGGCCTTGTACGAGCCCAAGCAAAACATAAATAAAATTAAAGGCGAAAAAATTAAATGCAATGGGCCTTTTTAATAGCCCAATCGTAATTTAAATAAAAACATAAAATATGCTTACTCGATAAATCTTTCAGCAATAATATATATAATATATCATATATATACCCGGTTATTATTCCGGTGTATACTTTTGATAATATCATTTTCAAAATTATTTCCATGATTATTATTTTCTCAAATTATATTTTTTTATTAGAAAAAGTTTATTCCATTTTTCCAGAATTTTATTTATTTCCCCTCCTTTCCCTTTTTTTTATATACATATTTTTAAAAAAGGACTGGGCCATGAATAGTGTAGCCCAGGTGTAACCCAAGCCTATGCAAAAAGGCCCAGCACAAGCCTCACAGGCCCGCTATTAAAACCCAGCACTGCACCAGCCCAAATGCCCAAGCCCGACACTGTGCGACCCGACCACACAAATGGGTCTGCAACCCGGGTCGACCTCAAACAAACGGGTTGTCTTCAACCCGTGCTCACCTTGGTGGGCTCGTCGGCAGTGGCGCGGGATGACTGACGGGGCGGCCGGGCGAGACGACGAGGTTGCGACGTAAGAGGAGGGGCACGGCTTCTGGCGGCTGCAGGTGAGGCTGTGGTCGACGCAAGCAGACGAAGGGAGAACGGAGGGCGGCGGCTGCTTGGAGCCGGCGAGTTGTAGCGGCGGAAGAGGACGAGGCGGGAGTGGTCGATAGCGACGAAAGGAAGACTGGGGCGGCACGGCGTCGGCAGGAGCGGCGGCCGTCGCGTGCAGAAGGAGGAGACCCGATGAGTAAAAGGAGATGGGTCTTCGGGTCTGCCGTCGGGTCGTCGCGCCGCCTAGGCGGCGCGTCAGGCGGCGGAAATGGACAGGGGCAGCGCCGTACGGTTGGCGACGGTAAGGGGAAGCTGATGGTGGTGGCGGTGGCACTAGTGGCGGCCCGGAACTCATCCGCGTGTATAGTGTTAAGGTGGCGGACGGGCTTAGTTTTTTTTTCTGTTCTATTTTCTTCTTCCTCTCCAGTTTGGTTTCTCAGTTGGTTAGAATCGTTATCGTGCTGATAACGTGTTATAAATAGCATGTTGTAATGAAGAATTTCACGAAGAAGAAGAAATAGAAGAAAGCAGAGAAGATGAAAGGGGAAGCTCGTCTGTATATTTTCATTACTTCATCACCACAAAAATGACTTGAGTGAATGGCCTTATAAGGCCACGGTTTGATCAATTCTGCACATTGGAACAATAAGAAAAGGACAGACAAGGGGTAGGTGATTACATACAGACATTCACATTTTATAACATGTTTGGTTATATTACATAATACATACAAAGTATAAAAAAAGATTAGTAGATTAAGAAGCAATATCTTCCCGGAACCCAAAAACAAGAACGACTTGCTAATAAAAGCATAATGCCAATTAAGAGTAGAGAAAGACTTTTTCAATACCTTTTCTTTGTAGGTGGAATGAATTCAATCCTCTATAGAGGCTTGATTAATATTGCTCTACATCTTATTTTGTGGTCATTGTTTTTTTTTTTTCTGATTTGTCTGCAATCGATTTAGGGTTTTGACTTTGTAGGGTTTTCTTTGTTTTAAACGAAATATGGTTATGAGGTTTTTCTTTGTTTTAAACGAATTTTGGTTATGAGGTGAGGGATTGGGTATGGGTGAGTGTATTGATTTTTTTCTTTCTTTTATTAAAGTCATGACATGTGTCATCATATAATTAGTGAACTGATTTAGGAGCCAAAACCAAGAGATCATGACAAATTACTATACAAAATCATTAATATAATAATTGGGGGGCCAAAATCAAAGTGAGGGACAAACCGAGGGGCCAGATGACCTATTAAGCCTATGCTTTTTGACCTATATATTGTTAATAATTTGATGAACTCAACCTTGATAAGCTTAGCTCATGTCGCAAGCTCGTCACAAGATATATATGGACACGAACTGGCAACTTAATTAATAAACCCCAAGAAATTCCATCACTCTTCAGTTACATATGCACAAGGACCAAGAACTAATTGTTTACTTCACTGATTACAAGCACTAACGTTTGTATTACCCCTTTGTCCTTTGGGAGTATAAGATGAATCTAGGGATAAACATTGATGTTTTCACCCATAACCTGCTCATAATTTGCACAGTAATCGGAAGTATTAGTTTGTTTATTCTATCATATCAGGTAGTAAAACGTTCGGGGGAGGTGCATCTCCACTCAAACTCCATTCATTATTTATGTTTACACTTAACGAAAGGTGCAAAACAGTACAAAATCGATCCCCTCCCCACCATTATGAATAATACACATCTGCCAATTAATGAATGATACAGAAGTGTACCATATATAGATTTGTATATTCCCTATATATTATATATGTTCCCACCTCTCCACACATGATTCCACGTGTAACAGTGGCTATGCTAGCTTTATCTATAATAGATGATCGTCAAATGCAGAACTACACAGCAGCAGCTGCTGCACAAACACAGACAAATAATGGAAACAGAAAAGGCTGGTTGTGAACACAAATTAAGACCATTACCCTCTTTTATTTGATGATGAGAGGGACTGATGGGGAGGGAGCGGATGATATTAATATCTTTTGTGAGGTCTCGGAGTCACAAGTCCATGTATGGACAAAGTGACTAAAACCGTATGGTCCATTATGCGATAAATTAAGGAGGTCACAGGACAGGCAAGTGGCCTTACCCAAATCAAGTCACACATCGTGGGACAAAAGTTTTCTCTCGTCACAGGGCCACACTTTATTACGTACTTTGGTGGATCCGTTTTCTGATAGGTATCGTTGCCAGACAAACACCGGGGCATGCATAACGCCACTTTTTCTAGTCTCCTCTATAATTAATTATTGCTTGGATTTTCCATGGGGAATTTTTCATGATTTCGGTTTATGATCTCCACGTTATTTCCTGTCCTTTTCGAGGCCTAACAGCCATAAAACAAATTGAAGTGGCAAGATCCGGGACAAAATAATCTTAGTATGACTTCAGCTAACATGACAACTAAAGGTGGTTTGTGTTTTCGGGGATCTTCAAAGTTGGTTGCTGATGATTATGCGAGCAGTGGATGATATATGAAGTGTTTGAAATTGAACGAAACCTAGCTAGTAGCTACCAAACATGCTTGTTAAGGATATATAGTACCCATTACTTTTTACGAGGATTAGATTCCACTGATGAAGGGATGGAACCCGCAAATCCTGCCTCTGAGACATAAATGATCAACAAGGGAATTTATTTGTCAATCGTGATCTTTTGAAACAGATAACTGATTTCTTAATTTTTCTTAATTAGGCCTTGTTCCAAAAAATGATGAACAAATACTCTCGATCAGTTGCAATTTCCTCATTAAAAAGAAAAATCAAGAGCAATTACGTATTGCACAATGCGGATCAAAGATTGGATTTCTTTTCCAGAGTTAATGAAAGTAATGGTGTAGCTCCATATATATATATATATATATGAGAATAATTGTGTAATTCCTTATTATTGGCTAAATAAAATCAACCTGTGCAAGTCACGTTCCTGTAGTTCATCTTCCCCCCGAAAAAAAAAACCAAATATATATATATATATATATATGAGAATAATTGTGTAATTCCTTATTATTGGCTAAATAAAATCAACCTGTGCAAGTCACGTTCCTGTAGTTCATCTTCCCCCCGAAAAAAAAAAAACCACGTTCCTCCTAGTTACTTATTAATGAAGATCCAATCTAGGCTAATTTGAAAATTGCTTAACCAAGGGTATAAGCACGTGCTTCTTTCATACTTTCAACAAGCACATGCTTACATACTTTTACTTGGTCCATTATTGGAAAAAAGCAAGTTAACTCCCGCGTTAAATATGGAACAGGGAAAGCACTTTGTAATTGCAATTCCAAAGATCCACTAATTAAGCAATCACTATGTTTTTTTCAAAAGAAGTAAAGAGTAGGCGTACAGTACTTCCTACTTGCAAAGAATGAGAGGGTAAACGTAAACCATCAAAATCTTGAAAGAGAATCGTATATATATGGATGGATATGGGAGCCACTAGCTAGAGGTTTCTTTGGTACTCGTTTTTCTTCACAATTAATCCCACTACGCGCATGCAAAAACTCTAGGTGGGGTTGCCTTATTATGGGGACTACGACCCAGAAAAAAATTTGCCTAACACACATCATTTTGCAAAGTAGTTGAGATGTTCCGGGAAGACTTTTGCACCAAATAGGAGAAATGGGCTTTGGATTTTTACACCCCCATCATAATCTCACACACCATTGTGACAATAATAATAATACTCACCCTCCCATAAGAAAAAAAAAAAAAAAGGTACTCATCCTAGCTCCTACTAGCACTACCATTACCACATTTGCCCGGTCAATGGTCGATGTGAGAGGAGAAAAAACAGAAGAGAAGGTGCTATGTTCGTGTCGATGCTTCCACAATTCACATGGACTGCACCTTTGGTTACACAAGAGCCGTCCCAACCAAGGAAGGTGGCTCATGGGGTCATAGTGGGTGGGCTGTACATGGGGCCACACATATATGTCCATGCCTTGCTTCCCTCTGTGTTTCCTATAAGGTTTCCTATAAGGTTCTTTGTCAAGCCAGACACAAACTATGTTTTCGAGGAAAAGATTGAAAAAAAGAGATAAGTATTGCAAATATAAAGGCACTAGGAATCGAACATTTAGAACAAAAAAATTTAAATTTTCTATCAAAAGAATATAAAT
Source organism: Turnera subulata (assembly GCA_028386065.3). Taxonomy (NCBI): domain Eukaryota; kingdom Viridiplantae; phylum Streptophyta; class Magnoliopsida; order Malpighiales; family Passifloraceae; genus Turnera; species Turnera subulata. The sequence goes on from JAKUCV010006539.1 coordinate 71,326, forward strand.
TTTTGAAATATATAATTTGAGTGCGGAAATCTGCAGCAGCAGTGTGGGGAGGGGGATGGAGACTAAATTCTCCCGCCGTAGAGAATGGAGCGAAAATAGAAGGATTTTTTGGCCACGGGGATGGGCGGGGATTCTTCCACAGGCAAAATCCCCACCCTGCTGCCATTCCTAGTTTGGTGGACTTTTTAGTGGTTGTGTCTATTGGATCTCAGAATTTCAGAATTTTTGTTGGCGTGGACATATATTATTGATTGATTTTTAGGAATTATGGGATTGACGGTGACCATCCAAAATGGAAGCACCACCCATTATCGATGTTCGTTGGTCGTAGGCTTATTAAGGTTGGAATTGTTATTTAAAACAGGATGGATAGGGAAATTTTTTGCGTGATTTGTGGAATTCAACTTTGAACTCATTGATTATAATCCATTGAAACAGAAAGCAATAAATTAAAGGAGGAATAAGGAGGATTTCGTTTAGGATGGTCTTCGGTAACCAAAAATTTCTTTTCCTGCCAAATTTTTGTGGGGGTGCATTTGCTCTAGGGGAACGCTAAGCTCAATATTTTAGGGTAGATTAGGGTTTTGCTTTATAATCTTATCAATTTAATCTTGGAACTGATAGGACTCTGCAGGTCCACCTAAATCATCAAATTAATTAAGCATGACAAAAATTTTAGACGAAATAATGGACAATCTCAATCTTGATCTCTTACTTGGCTGCCTAGCTACTTTGCCATCTATCAACAAAATTAGAAGATAGACGAAATATTAATTCCTAATAAAGGATATGCTTCTTTTTTCAGTAACGACCTCTATATGTGGGGAGTTGTACGTAGCCGTAGGACAAGTCCCGTTCTCAAATGTGCAAGGGATGTAGACAAGCTAGCTAACACAACACATTATGATCAAACTTTTGCTCTTATAAAGCCGATAGAATCCATAAAAAATTGTCAACACACTTAATGATGAATTAATTTGAAGGATTTAAAGTCATGATAGCTAGTGCCTCCAAATCAACAATTAGGATCACATGAAAATTTCAAAGCATACTTATCTAGGTCGTCATTGTAAACTTAGTTTACATATTTCCTCTAAAAGGTATTGCAAAACAAGATGAAGATTTTTCAAGATTATACAGTTCAATTTGTTGGAAGAATTAACTTCATTGATATGGTGGTGGGTGGCACCTATTTACAAAAATTACAGCGGTAAATCTATTTTCACGCATGTAAATGAAATGCAGTTTGTTCAGATAAATATATACATATCAACTATCGTCTATATAATTCTAAAAACCAAGAAAAAAAAAAAGAAAGGATGTGGTCGTTTTTATCAATAATTTGGATTATACATGTGACATCTTATTTTGAATTGAAATATTAACCTATCGTTACCATAATATATTTAACATATCCTCTTAAAGCCATAACCTTGTTTGTTTAGGTTTTTCTTTAAACTCATCAACAACCAAAATCAAATTGGAGATATAACTTTAATTTTATATGTGCCAATCACTCAATCCGACCCCAAAACATGGCATTTTTTTACAACTAAAACTTGTTTGAAGGATCCTGAATTCAATTGTGCGAGAGCATATCAATATCCTTTGGACATAATAATCTAGCGTAGCTAAGAAAACTTTTAGCACATGAGAGTACAAAATTTTTTGTGGCTCTTTTTTAGGGAAGGGAGACGATCCGTCTATCAACTACGGTCACTGCATTTAAATGAAATTTAAAATTTTCCCTAAAGATAATAATTAAACTTAGAAAGATGTAGTACCAACGAATTGAGAACCTTATTGAACTTTTGATAAGAACTTGCTTTTATTGCTTGCACGTATGGAAGTATGTATTGACTCCAATATAGATCATATTTTTTGAGTTTAGTTGGTGATAGCAACAATTAACCCATAATTATTCTTTCACATGTCAAGTTATATTAATCAATTATTTATGCAATCGTGATAAGTGGTTCACTGTGCTTTTTTTTTCCTTTTAATAAGTAAATGGTACATTGTTGAAGTTGATGAAGCACAGCCACGGATATATAGGGAGTCTTTTTTTATCCAGGAAATCTTATTTTTAGCGGAAACCATCTATTAGTGGCAAATGTATATCCATCTATTATAATGCAGTTTGCAAAAGCAAATTCTGGGACTGGATCTATGTGGTCTCTACAACTCCTAATTATCTTCCGTTCCATACCGTCGCTCTCCAAATTTTAACCATGTAAAATTTGTACCAAAATCTATAGGATCACATTGTGATTTATTTTCTATTAGCTACAGTGGGCATAGAAGGAAAAAAAAAAAACACAGAACAAGAAAACGGTCACGCTTAATCAAAATGCGGAAAATAGTATCAAAACTTGCAAGATCGATCCTAATCGGGTTACACCAGTGTTCACGATTAATGTCTCCAGAGATATTATATGAGCATTTGATTTATATAAGAATGGATATTATCGAAAAATATATGACAACAACCATATGGACCAATGTCCCTTCCTTCCAATGAAGGATTGAATGACTTTAGTAGCTTCCTGCCATTTCCTGCCCATATAAGGCTGGCTGACCACCATATCAGACCAGTGCCTTAAACAGACTTTTTTCCTTATACTAATACTCCATATATATCATGACATTCATCACTCCCAAAAATAAGATGGTGATAGAAATACAGTTCCCAAAAACAATCTTTTACAAAAAGGAAAAACCTATTTTTCAGGCTTTCCAGATGACCAAACTGACAAATCTCTCTCAACAAATCTCTGTATCTACAAACTAAAAAACACTGACCGATTCAGAGTCCACATTGGAATTGAATTTGGCTATCCTCTCTTTCTTTCTTTCTTTCTTTTATTTTTAAAAAAGAAAAAAATATTGCTGTGTTGGATATTTACTATTATTATTCAAAACCAAACAAGCGCCTCTGATATCTCTGACCCGATAGTTTAGTCACAAAATCTGCATGTGTACGTCGTTGCTTACCGCGTCCCATACATCTCCCTCATTAATGCCTACTTGTAATTGGTATAAGAGACCCATGAACCCCAAGAAAACATGAAAAAAGGTTGAGAGAGAGAGAGATAGAGACACACACAAACACAATAACACCCACCACAGCAAAGAAAAGAAAAGAAAAAGAACTAGTTATAAGCATCCTATGCACTCTCTTTTTTCCCCCCCCGGCAGTTACTTTTAACCCATCCATTCTTTTTTTACACCAATTCTTTAATACATACACATCATCTGTTACTTACCCTCCTATATATACACACATATATAAATATAACCTCCTCCCCCTCCTCCACGTCTTTTCTTATTGTGTAACCTGTGTTCTCTCAATTCCAAGCCAGCAGATTACAGAATAGGAGTGGCATATATATGGTTTTATGAAGAATTTATTTTGAAGAGAAGTCCAGCTGGTTTTAGTTGGTGAATCTTTGGTTCTTGACACGCTTTTTGTTAGGGGAAGGAAGAAGATTTTGAGTGAAGGTATTGTCTGCTGCCTAAAAGGGTTAAGGGTTTGTTGAAGGGTGGTTTGGCCCTGTGAAGATTTTTGTGGGTTTGTCAGGGTTGTTAGCAACAAAAGAAATGGCAATACAAGCACAGTTCCCTTCGTGCGGGTCACAGGATTGGATGGAAGTTGGTTGTGGAGGGTTCAATCACTTCTATTTTAATGCCCAACAACAACATAAACAGCAGCAACACCAGCAGCAACAACAACAACAACAGCAATGGAATTTGCAGCCATTAGAAAACCACAACCAGCAGCAACAGAGGAATCAGAATCAGAATCAGAATCACATTCAAAATCTTTGCTTTGACAATAGTCTTCCCTTCTCTTCCTCTGTTAAGAACAACTGCTTTACCACGATTCCTCAATCCATGGCCCTCTCGCAAAGCATGGCTTCTTACGATGACAAGCAAAGGCAGGAGATTGATCACTATGTCCGATTACAGGTTTGTATTGTTTCTTTCCTTCCTTTCCTTTTCTTTTGCATCTCATGATGTTAGTTGCTTCAATTTATTAGATGGGATGGGTGTGTCATTGTTTGATTATTAGCTTCCCTGATGATTTGCTAATCCATTCTTTTTTGTGAAAACAGAATGAGCGGTTCAGATTGTTACTGCAGGAGCAAAGAAGGCAACAGGTTGCATTGTTGTTAAAGGGTGTAGAAACCAAGGCAGTGCCTCTTTTGAGACATAAGGATGAGGAAATAGCACAGGCAACTAAAAGAAGTATGGAGCTTGAAGATTTTCTCAAGAAATTAGAGGCCGAGAACCAAGCATGGCAAAGACTGGCTCAGGAAAACGAGGCCATGGTCATATCTCTAAGCAACACCATTGAACAGCTAAGGGAGAACAATGCCTCCACTTGCTTCAACAATTTTGCAGAGGATGCAGAGTCTTGCTGTGAAGTGGAAACAGGGGACAGGGACAGGGGATTTGCTGACGATAGTATCAATGAAGAAGAAGAGAAAGGCAGGAAGGCTATGATGATGGTATGCAGGAGCTGTAACGCTAGGAATTCGTGTATTTTATTCCTTCCTTGTAGGCACCTTTGTTCGTGCAAAGCTTGTGAGGCTTTTCTTGATTCTTGCCCTGTGTGTCAAACGGCAAAGAAGGCTAGCATTGAGGCTTTAATGGTTTAGACTTTCTAGGCCTTAAGGGCTCAAATTTTCCGGCAAAAAGTTTGAGGGAATAGAAAAAAGTGGGTAAGGAAATCAGGAACCCAATTCGATGCACACACACTGCATGCACGCATTTTGTAATTAGGTTATTAGAATAATTTTTCTTTTTGTTTTCCTTTTCCACAATTATTTTTTTTCTTAGTTCTTCTTTTTACCTTTTCTAGGGTCTGCTCTGTTTATAACTTGTACTTTAAACAAGCAAAGAAATCAATCAAACATTGGACAGAATTACAGGACAAGAGGGTGGTAGCATCTTTTCCTCTCATGGATTTATTGCTTTTGCTTTTTTAAGGTACATGATGGGTTTTGTCCTTTTGGATAGATTTTGGGTTTTGATTATTCACATCAAATGTTTTGGCAATTGTTTTGGCCGTTGGCAGTAGGCTCCAATTTTTACACTGACAGGAGAGATTGAAAGCAATGTCAGGGTCACTAACCTATCCTACATGTGTTCACACGCCTCACCTACCAAAAAGGAAAAAATGAATAGTCCTTGGTCCTTGCATTATTTTCCTGACAAGAGGTCTACAACTGATTAAATGGGATTCTTTCGGTTTGATGCCAATATTCTGAAAAGGAAATGGAAAGTTGCCTGCCAAGCTAAGTTTGAACCGAACAAGTCTCAAACACCAGCTAGGATAGAGACGTCACCTCTCCATTGTTTACTCCTTACCACTTTATTTTTTTCTTTTTTAATAAAAAAGCACTTTTGCCTCTTTTCAGGGTAACTCCATTGATTGTTCCCATACAATAGATTTGGTAGTATTATACTATAGATATATACGGCATGCCACTAAAAAAAGCAATTTTGTTTCTACGGGAATAATGAAGAGCCCCCCCTCCTATCCTATCCACCACCAAAAGCACAAGCCATCATTTCGGTTCCACTGATTATGTTAAGCTTAGATAGATAAATTTAGTTTTGTGAGTTGAACCGGTAAGTCATCACTCATCAGTATAACAATGATTCCACAAATTTGGTAAACTAATGGATACTTGATTATGATCCTGACTCCATAAACAATTCAAGTTAGTAGTATCTCCTTGGTGTGGGACACAATATATTCTGTTTATAGTCAAGAAAAGGAAAAAAGAAAATATTAAAGGGGGGTTTTGGTCCTCGTACAGTGGGCCCTCCATATTTCCCGCCTGATTCCAATGCCCGTACAGTTCTGCTTTTGATCATAGGCCCTCCCTTCCCTTCTCTCTTTGATCTGTTCTGCCTGTCCCGTGTGATTCTGTCTTTCCTTGTGGGCCCAGCCTAGTAGTAGCAGTAGTAGTAAATTAAAGCCGGTTATTTTTCCCTTTCTTTTTTATTTTTTTCTTTCTGGATTCGTTTCGTTTTGGTCTTTTTCTTCGTGTGTGCCATTTCATTTTTTATCTTCTAAAAAGTAGTAGAAAGAAAAGAAAAGAGATCACTCATTTATTAAAGATTTTGGTGTGGGTTGGTTTTTGTGTAGACGTGTACGTTGACTAAAGATTGGTGTGTAGTGTGACAAGTGATACGGAAATCAAAATGCTAACAAAATAGGTATGGTGTGGGATGGAAGGGATGGGATGTACTAAAACTACGCGTTTAGTTGTAATGGCTCGTAGGGAACCAAATTTTTCGTAGCCCACAATTGAAATAAAAAAAAAGTTTGCCCTTATCCGCCCAAGGATAATTGTCATCTACGTATATGGAGTAATATTATTCGCTCGGAAAAGAAAATCATTAAAATTGAGCCCAAGATAATGTCTCTTTCCAACTATTATTTGTTAGATATTTGATGCTTTGTGTTGAAAATCTTGATAGATTGCGTAGTTTTACCATTAACCTTGTACTGATTGATTTTTTTTTTCTTTTTTGAACGAATGTATTGATTGACGGGTCGAATACGATTTTTATGTTTGGTATTTCTCATGGTATTAAGTTACGGGAAAAGAAAAAGCATGTATAACTCGTGGGTGATTAGGAAAGATCGTCCAACTTTGGACTTTCGCTCTATAAACAAAATATACGATTTTACAAAATAATAATAAGATTCCGATATTAATGATTCTAGAAACTCGAGAGTGGATGGGTTTTTGGTAGACAGGGTCCTGTATTTGGGAAGATATTAGTAATTTTCTGTATTAAGCCTCCTCCAAACTTTAAGACAACTGCATGCACATTTTATGTTGACAAATTAAAAGACCTTTTGAGGAAAAAAAAAAATGCATGCAAGGCCGTTTAAATTTACTTTAAATCAAAGTTATATAAAAAAGTTAATTCCGCTACAAAAGTTATAAAACAATATCAAGATTTGCCGTTCAACAAAAAGTGAAGTTTGATCACTAAAACTACTTTTTCCGGATCACTGTAACTACTTATGCTACGCTACCTCTATATTTCTAACTAGCCTACAAAATGAACGTAGCTAATAAAGGCCATTAACATAAACACTTTCCGTAGAGTACAATTTTCTTTTAGTATGAAGTTGGATAATAAAGGCCATCTTGGAATGAGGAATGGTCGTCCTTTTTTTTTTTTTGTTTCTCATTGGTATTCTGAGCCAGTCCACTTTTAAGGACATCAAAAGCACCAGATTAAATTCAGCTCGACTCGAACTCGAGACCTCGCTTAAGCGGAACAAATCGCTTACCACTTGAACCAACCTCAATTTGTTAATGGTCGTCTTTTTCTCTTGATAAAGATTGAAAGTTCAAAACCAAGTACCACTAGAAGTTTAGAACATTTTACGGATGACATCTTGGCTCTTTCTCGAGCAAATACAACTGAACCAGTTAGTCATTATCCCTAACAGATAAGATTTGTCATCACGGGAATACTAAACACATATCCTCCAAGCTCCCCTTTGGAGTTGGAAAGACTAATCCCCTCTTTTGCATCTATTCTACATTTAAAATAAATTCAACTTATAAACATATTTTTATCTATTTATACATATTTATAATTTTGCTAAAACATTTTATTTTGATTTTTTTTATACTATTCGATGGATTTTGCTGAATAAGAAAATATGTAAAGAATGAGAAAATGAGGGCTCTACACCACAGAGAGTTACAACGCCAGAGACTGGGTATGAGCACCAATTACACAGAGAAGCTTGTTGTGATAGGTTTATCTGAACGCCAACCTCTAAAAGGCTCTGGACATGCAAGACCATCCCCGCACTGTAGGGAAACTGCGGGTGTAAAGATTTGAACCACCATAAGGCCTAAGAGAGGACCAAGTCAAAAAAAGCGAGTCTGGCTGTAACTGTTTCTAAGCGAAGATAAGTTACATTACATGCAAGCCAAATGGACCACAACAATGCAAGACCCAAAAATCATCCACGCTTGCAAGGCATGGCGATCCCCTACAATCTTGGGCCATTGCACGAGCCAAGCGTCAATACTGCCTGGAGAAATCCAATGAACCCTCCCACCATCTACAAGACGTTGCCATAACGACAAAATAACCGGACAGAGGAGAAAAAAATAAGGAATATCCTCCGGCGCTTCCTAAAAAAAGGGCATACCAAGACCCCGGCTTGTAGAATGCCCCTACAACCAAGGAACATCCTCGTGAGAACACCCTCATTCAAGACCAGCCACAGGAAAAACTCAATCTTCGGGGGTGCCAAACCCAGCCAAGCAAGCGAGTGTGGGTGGGCAGAGGCAGCTGAATCCATGAATAGGTACATCGATCGTACTGAATGCAATCCCTAACCATCATGCAACCACGCCCAAGAATCACGCTGGTCTAGGTGGAATTGCAGCCCCTCAATCGCTCCCAAGAACTGATCACAGACGCCCCTCTCCCACACACACAGAGGCCGAAACTAGCCCGAGAGATTACTAGGTTGTAAGAGACCCACCTGATGAGCCTCACAAACCAAAGCTTGCTCAAAAGTGGGCAATATAAAGAGACGTTTGAACCGAAGCTTCAGACATCCAAGGATAACCAGAGTCACACCAAAAGCTAACTCGATCCCTATCACCAATTGTCAAAGACATACCAGAGCTCAATGACCTAAAATCTGAACCTGTAAATGCACCACTCTTTAGTATATTCTTCCAAATTGGGGATGCCTTTGACATATCAAAATTTGGTGTCATGGAAGCCGCAGACACTCCACACATAGTAGAGAATAAACTTTGCCAAAGATGCCCCTTCTGAGTACTATATCTCCAAAATCACTTATAAAGAATGCAGTGGTTTTTAACCACCAAGTTTTCAACGGCAAGCCCTCCCTGGTTTTTAGGTGCAATTACCTTGGCCCATGCAACATGGGACAACTTTTTCTGCTTGGAACCACCTCCTCACAAGAATTGACGTTGAATTCGAATGAGTTTCATGGCTACAACACCCAGTACAGTGGCAAAAATGAAAAAACAGCTTTGATGAGAACTAACCTTCCAAGAAAGACGATGATGCCTAATGGTTTTTCCCCGGATTTGAAATAAAATCAGGGTGACGACTCTTTTGATTATTGGATGTTGGTTAAGAAGAAGGTGGAAAACATGAGGAGGCCAAAGGGACTAATTTGGCCCAGGTCCTCACACCCTCCGCAGAGGAAACATTCTTCATTGAGTCTGCATAACTTTTTCCCAGCACAACCCTAAAACCCCTACCAGGTGATGCATGAAGACTCGAAATCAGTTTTGATCTAGCCGCCGTCCTCTCCCTCACGACATTTGCCTTAACATATGGAATTTATACCAAACAAGAATTAAGGAATTTGGTAATTTTTTTTAGTTTTCTTGGTATATAGTAGTTTAACCTAAAGCAAAAAGAATTTCTGTGAGTTGATTTCTACCATCAGCTTGACTGCTTGTGTGTCTATTTGTCCCCTCCGGATTCCTTGGCTCCCTTTTTGTTTTTTTTTTTATGTAATTAGGGTTGCGCATCTGTGCCCCTAATTTGTATTATTTGTTATTTTTCTTTCTACTATTTCTATTTCCATTGTACAAAAAACAAGAATAACAACCCCAAATAATTTGGAGGGATACGAAATTTGACGGCATTTTTTACATTTTACACGATTCAAGTCTCACACCCCACTGTATCCAATTCAAATAGATTTTTATCTTTTAAGATGGAGAAAACATTTAGATCGCTGGTAACTAAATATTTATAAGTGTGGATGACCACGTGTCAATACTGGTTGACTAGATCATTGCCTTTACAATTACTTGTTTTGACATAAAATAAATAAGATGTGGGATTATAATTGATTAAATCCATCATGAGCATCTTTCTTACGTCACAATCAGTCTAGGGCTCAACAGGAGAAACATTTACATATATAGATTTTATGGCAAACTTAGTATTGCATGACTAAAACATTTTTCCTAGGCTGATATTGAAACGTCCCGATCTGTATTTACCGTTATACACAGTAAACACGCAGAAACCACAACAGATAAATGTCGCAAGTCAACAACATAGTACAACAACCGTACTGGACTCCGGTAAATGGAGACATTGTTACAACATAGCATCAGAGGCAGAGTGACAAATGCAAGGAGCGGAAGTCTTAATACAACACAACAATAGGCAACAATATGAAAATGATGCAACGCAGGATGGATCCGGGCCTGGCAGAGGGTGCGCCACAGCTTGCCTCGAACGTACCTGAGCTACGCACAACCAAACTACGTGACCAGGTCACGCAAGCGAGGGGTGAGTCCGAAGTGCTCACCGGATAAAATCTATAAGCAAATATACATATACAAGCAACCGTTAATTTCCAAGTCACATCATCAATAATTAACTAAGGTCCTCACGAACCTAATATAACACACTTGTGATTCTAGACACGCTATTCCAATTTTATTATTAGGGCCCCTATCACTAGTTAAATGGTGGCCGTCGCCAAGTAGTCAAGCTAGCTAGCCCGTGGACCCCGCCCTGGTACCTCCACGTAATAACTGGCACAGACAGGGAGCAGACCCCAAGCACACTCTCCCCCAGCGCCTAAATAAAAATTGGTACAGTCAGGGAGCAGACCCCAAGCACACTCTCCCCCAGCACCATAAAAATAAGACTACAATCAGGCTATTCCAACATTTAACCGTGGCCTACTATATGTCTAAGTGTTTCCATTTTGTTATCTCTTTCCCCTCAACTAGTTACTATACTTCTATTATCCGACCATTATCTCATTATCCCGAGCAGGCTCACAGCCTCTCTGCTCATCTGGATAATACAAACTTATTCCAAACTGCTATCCCATACTACTACCCCCAGTACTTAACTCACACAATTCTCACAGTCAACAACAACAGTAATAACTTACTTATACCAACAATTCCAACATCATCAATAACATCAACAACATCAATCATCAATTTAATTCATCACACAACAAGCCATTCACAACCACAAAGAATTATTCCAGCAAATATCACACATAGTAAACAAACAGCAACTTGATATCACGGGCAGTACATAAATATTTACTTATCCTCACCTTAGCCGATTTCCTATTCTTTAAAGTCCTCGAAATGTCCCGGCTCTGGCTCCTCGAGATACTGCTCGTTATCAACTCCTATATCAAATAATAATATATGCACACATAAGATGATATGCAAATGCCAGACTAATACTGTAAGCCGTAAAATAAATACTGAACCAACTCGGTACTCCCCCGGGTTATTCCCATTATCATCATAATTCACCATTTATTTTCAAGTGTCAAAATAATACCATACTTATACCCGGATATTATTCCAGTATAATACTTACTTTGATAATACCCTTTCCATTTTTATTTTCCTCAAAATAATTATATACCATATATATATATTTTTCCCAAAGTATTATTCCCATAAATATAAACCTTATTATCATTATTATTATTTTTCTCCATTTAATTTCTTTCCAGAATTATTATTTATCATTTTCCAGAATTATTTCCTTTTTATTTTAATTAAATCGGGCTGGGCCATACTATGCAGCCCAAAGGAGCCAACCCAGGTGCAAGGCCTGGACCAAGACTAAAGCCCATGCTCAGGCCTGCCAAGTCTAGCCTAACACCCATACTGACCCAAACCGCAAGACCCAACCCACCAGAAATCCGGTTCGACCCACGGAAGACCGGGTCAGATCCACCCAAAACAGATCCTCAAACCCGCCATGCTCACCTAGACGAACGGAGAGTCGGCGGCGCGGGACGAGCGGCGAGGCGACGGTGACGAGGAAGGCGACGTGGAAGAGGGGAGACCGCGTCACGGTAGATGGGAAGCGGTGGTGGTTCGTGTAGTGGAGGTTGGGTCGTCGGCTGGCGGCTGCAGGACTCGGGGTGGCGTCGTCGCGAGGAAGGAGGAGGACGCGGGCGGTGCATTGGCGATCGATCGCGCTTGCCGGTGGTGGTGCTGCGAGCGGTGGTGTGGTAACAGGTGGTGGCTGACTGGCTGTCTCGGATAGGTGGTGTTCAGGGTGGTGTGTGGAGGAGAAAGGAAGAAGTGGTGAGGTGTGATGGTGACGTGGCGTGCTCTGATGGTTTGGGGTATATGTGTTGTGTGTTTCTTTGTTTCTTTCTTTTCTTTTCTTTTGTAGGTTTGGTTTTGTGGATTTTGCAGTAGGTGGTTTTTGCAAGTGAAGTTTTGCAGAAGAAAAGATGGTGGTGATGCTCGGTGGTTGTGGTGTAATGGAAAGCTGAAGAAACCACGGGAAAAGAAAATACGTGCTTATCACAGGTTACACATGAGAAGACACGGGCAACACAGGAAAGAGGCGGCGGCAATTATGCACTACTGTGCAGCATGTGAGGCGTGTCCCGTCCGGACCAGAAAATAACGAATATACCTCCTTACCTTTATTTCTGGTCCGATAACTCGAGGATAAACCTGACTTTTCTGAAGATTCCTGGACCCGAAAAATTCCAACTTTGGTCCATAAAATCCGCAGAAAAATCCCAAACGTGGAAAAGAGCTCGGTTTTAGAATCCGATGTCCGATTTACCATGAAATAATTACCAAAGATTATTTTTATATGGTAAATTACTATACAAAGCATTTTACAGTCCTGATAAAAATATAAATTTTTACCCGAACTGTTATAGATATATACATATAGTAGAGATACATCTGAAACGACACATGATAATATAGGAGGAACGTAAAAAAGACATATGGCTAGATATTTTTTCATTGCATGAGTTTTATTATTATTAAAATTAGGAGAAAAATAATTATCTATTACTATAACTTTAATCCTTTTTTAAATAGTGATAAAATTTTATATTGTAATTCATTCACTTGATTAGGTTTTAAATAATAAAGTTTCTTTTAAAAGTTGTGACTATGTATGAGTCCTGAACTTTTCAGGTTTTCTCCTGTTTTTTTTTTTTAAACGTTTTTCCCACTTAGGGTTTACTTCTCCCATTAAGGTTTCCTTCTCCTTAGGGCTTCCATAAGGTTTTATACATTCTTGTTGATTTTTTTTTCGAGCCTTGTTCTCTCCTATAAGAGTTCATGGCGTCTCATAGTGGTGGTGTGCAAGGTGGTGGTTCGGGGAGGAAGTAGGTGATGCCCCCAGATCTGACTATTTTGGAGACCTGATCAATCAGCCTCTCTTTTCTTGGTGGCTAAGCTGTGGATAGAATCCCCTTTCAATGTCAGGGCGATCATGAATACGATGAAGCAGATTTGGATGCTTGTGCCTAGGATAGAGGTGTCTCAATTGGAACATAATTTATTATTTTCTTTTCGATTCTTTCACGGTGGGGATCTATAGCGCATACTTGATCAGGAGCTTGGAATTTTGATAATCAAGTGGTTTTGTTGAGGTAGTTAACAGGGGATGAACAACCTTCATCTTTATAGTTTTTTATGGTTCCATTCTGGACTCATGTGTATGGCATCCTCTTTAACCAGAGGTTAGAGAAGTTGGCCAATACTTTAGTAGTAAAAGTTGGCATTTATCAGGGGTTGGAAAGGAATCGTAATTTAAAAAATGGCAAATATATTCGTTTTTTAGTTTTATTTGATGTGAGGAAGCCTTGTGTCGTGGTTCTCTTACGGCGGGCAAGGTGGGGATGGCTCTTTGGGTTTGTTTTAAGTATTAATGCCTTCATATGTTTTGTTTCTACTGTGGGTGTCTTGGCCACCTAGATCGTGATTGTGCAATGGGGATAAAGAAGAATTGAGTTTGTTTGATACATCCTATGGAGACTGGATGGGAGCTTCTCCCAAGAAACCAGCTAGCGTTCGAGTATCCACAGATGAGGTGTTAGAAAGAGTTGCTCGGCGCCTTACTTTCAAACTGTCTCCTACTTCTGCTTCTTCTTTGGTTTTTGATAGTCTATATTCGGGTTCCAAAAATTGGAAGGAGCCGAAAAATAGAAGTGATGTTACATGTCAAAAGATGCGGGTAGTTTAGATGCGTCAAGGCTTCCTCTAAGAAGCTATGGCCAGCTCCTCAAATCATGGAGGAAATCACGACAACTTAAAGAGCAAGAGACGAACAGTAAAAATCCTTAGGAATTAAATAAATAGTAATAATACGAATTTAGGACATGTCATGTAAACGAGATGGGGAATTCATTTGATAGAACTCTAGCTCTACAAGGGGATTTATTTCCCAAAGACCTCACACCTTTACATCCTCCAAAATAAACACATATTTCCAAATAATACTCGTGGTTATTTTCACGACCATATGAAAAGTGTTAATTTCTCAATTTTAATCTCCTACTTTAATTCTCTTTACCCCTCCTTTATCCAAACAACTAAAGATTATTGACCTCCATATGACCATATCCCTCCCTATCTTATCAAAATAAAAAGAGTAAAACTTTTTTCCTTCTGCTCCCTTCTCCTCTTTTTCCTTCTATTTCCCATCGTTTGATTCCCCTCGCTCTCCTTTCTACCAAAATTTCGAAAACAATTACTAAGAATTTGTGTGGTATCATTGCAACTTCCAGTTTTTTGTTTTAGTTTCCTTGAAAAAACCAAAAATATGTTTGGCTATACAACCTAGTTTTCGTTTTTTTAAATGTCAAGTGGAAACAAAATGTAATTTTGAGGAAACCATTAAAAAGCGGTTTTTGTATTTTGGTTTCCGTTTTATAGTCCAACACTAAAAACTCCAAACCCTAAATTCTTAAATCTTAAACTTTACACTCGAAACCCTAAACTTCAATTCCTAAATTCAAAATCCTAAAATCCTAAAGCCTTAAATCCTAAAATTCTAAATCGAAACTATAAACCATACAACCCTAAACCCTAAACCTTAATTCCTAAATCCTAAAACACTGAAACCTTAAATCCTAAAATTCTAAACCCTAAACTATTATAAAATCCTAAACTATAAAACCTAAAATCCTAAGCCCCAAACCCTAAAATCTTAAATTCTAAAATCCTAAACTCTAAATCTTTAGCTATTGAGTACCTACTTGTGCATTTGGGGCTTATAAATAGACTTCTTATCTTCATTTAGAACTCAGAGCAAGAGACTACAAGTGTGAGAAACCTTCTTATTGAGCTTGCTTTATGCACACGAAACTTTTGAGAGATCTTTGAGCTAATCATTGTAAACAAAGAGTGAGTCACTCTTTATGTGTTGAAAGAAGTTTTAGGTTTGAAGCTTGAACCTTGGAAAAAACTTTGGTTTTAGGTTGGAGATGTGAACCTTGGAAAAAACTTTGGTTTTAGGTTGGAGATGTGAATCGGTTGATGATTAGGAAGTTGCTTAGGCCTAATTAAGTATGATTATTAACACAAGATATGAATTAAATTGTGACATTGATTATAATATTATAATATGCCTTTAAATATAATTTAATATGCCAATTCTTATTATATGAATAAATGCACTAACTAGGTTTTGATTATGACAAACTTATACAAACCTATGTATAGCATCTTGTTGTTGATGCTAATATATATAGCATCTTGTGCTTCTAACCATGATTTGCAGCTCACACAAGTGCCCAATCCGTGATCAACTCTTTGGAAGAACAAGTGAGTGGGATTGAAGAGTGTCTTAGTGCACAAGAGATGTCGCTTTCACCAAAAGACATCCATGTGACTTGATTTGTTTAATCCCTATGGGGATTGGTCAAAGGAACCTAATACACTATCATTTGTGGAATCTGAATTAATGAAAAGGCTACCTTAAACAAATCAAATGTCAGCTGAATTCAAACTTCCTAGGACCAACCTAGGACTATGCTAAACAATGACATTAATGACAAAAAACTGCTAACCCCTGGATCTCGTGCCAAAGTGAAAGGGACAACAGGCAAAGTGAACGTTGACACTCAGAAAAACCAGCTGGATGGAAAGGGACATGTAACGGATCTTTTGAAATTGCCACCATCCAACTTGCCTATATAATGAGATACAGATTCAAGGAGAACCTCAGAGCTGCTAAACCGAGATTCTGAATTCAAGCAAAGTTAGTGCACTTGCAGTTCTCAAAAGTCAAACAAAAGAGAGAGAGATAAACACTTTTCTTAGTTCATTGTGAGACAATATTTGAAGGAAAAAGTTGTTGTACTTAGATATAGCTTCTGTATCAAAGGGTTTTCTGTAAGACAAAGCTAGGGAAAGCTTTGTGGTGAGTGTGTAAGGTTAGAGTTGAGCCTAAGGGAAAAACTTGTATTTTAGGTTAGTGGTTGAACCCGTGAAAAACCATAATAAGAGTTTGTTAGAATTCTCAAGGGGGGATCCTTGAGTAGTGGAGGTAGTCCTGTGTGGCGAACCACTATAAATCCTGTGTCATATTTTCTCTAACCCTTCCTCATTGCATTTTGAAATTAGTGTGTTTATTAGTGGTCATAAACACAATTTCAGAGAGAAAAATAGTCTAGCATTTGAGACGCCAAATTAGGTTTTAAACAGCAAGGCTAGTTCACCCCCCTCTTAGCCACTTTTGGGACAACATGAGAGTTAAGTCTTGAAAAAGTCTTGTAAAGGTTGTAGCTTTAGCCTTGAAAAACTAAGAATGTAAAGGTTGGGTTTCACCTTTGAAGAAACTACTTAGTATATTTGGCAAATCTCAAGGGGGAGCCTTGAGTAGTGGATGTATCCATAGGGTTTAGGAGTAACTATTCTAAATTGGTGTGTTTATGGTTGTGTGTGTTTATTCTCATCTCTTACCTTCAACTTTTCTTTGTTCTTAGAAAACTCAAAATTTGGGTAAGAGTGAAACGCCCGTGTCCCACTTTATTAGTATAAAATGACTTTAAATATAAAATGACCAAATTGCCCTTATCATTCCCGGGACACGAAAATATAATCAACTAAAACACCGTATCCCAAATTATCCATTAGAATAATTATATCATGTGAAGTGGCCAAAATGCCCTTCTCCTCCGGGATACAATAAAATCAAGAAAAATCATTAATTATGCAATATAAAGACAATACAGTATATCAAATAGAGTATGCAGCGGAAGACAAATACATAATCAAATATGAAAGCAGTGCACCCTATGGATCCGACCCGAGGAGGAAAGCACCGCCACCTGCTGATATGCACCACTGCTTAAAGAACAGTTAACCTGTGACAAGACTGTGAGGGGGTGAGACCAACCACTGTCTCACCACAAACAAATAAACCAATAATATACAATTACAAATCAACTACAAGTACACCGGCATCAGGCAATAGCAAACACAGAGCACAAACAATTCACAACACACAACACCAGTCATCACCAGACTTCAACCATCACTTATCATTACTTATCTTATTATCTTTGTTATTAGGTTTAAATATTTTATTAGGGCCCTCTACTGTGTGCGTCGAGCTTGGTCCCGTCTCATGAGACAACCAGGCATAAGCCCAAATAAAACCAGACACGAAGCCCAAACAAATCCATAGAGAGAGAGAGAGAGACAGAGAGAAAGAGGGAGGTAGAAAGGGGGAGATAGAAAGAGGGAGGTAGAATCGGCCATCACAGGCCCACATGCAAACCCGCATGCCATCCCGAGGGGTATTACTTCCCGCTCGAACCAACCGGTCAACAGCCTCACAGTAGACTTTATTACAATTCGTTATTCTCATTTATTCTTTAAGAGTTGTACCATACGTTATGATTCAACAGTGTTGTGTGGAATTTAATATCTTATTTTCAAGTCCGGGCCTCCAGCCCACAGTCCACCACACAAACACAAATCCATAAACCATAACAAACAAACATACTCAACTGGCATATCATATTACACCGGCACACAATTCACTTAATCAGGCATACCGCATCAAAGATATCATCAATATATACACTTTGCAATTAACAACATCAGCACATCAAGCAAGCATGCATACAGCATTCAAGACCAGCAATTAATACCACTTTATATACCAAAACAATTAACCGAGCATTGTAGGCAGTAATGCATACAAAGGTTTATAAGTCCTCACCTGGGCCATAATAATTGTCTCGAAAGCCGAGGCCTCGTTCCGCCTCAACAACCTCATGTCCATAACCTCCTATGAACATATATACCATATAAGATATTTATTCACGGAAATTATATCAAATACATGCCGATGATATCGTCTTAAACTTTAATCGTACACTAGGCCCGTTACTAAGAAAGCCCATCTCAATTACAAGCCATTGGGCCTAAAGCCCACTTCATTAGTCATTGGGCCTAAAAGCCCATATAGAGTTAATATGACATTTATTGGGTCTAAACCCGGCCCATCACAATATTACTTTTATCGAACTCCCAAGCCCAAACATTTTTCAGCCTAAAGATACTATGTACGTCGGTACGATTCCGGCTACGTGCCTCTCAACTCGCAACTCCCCGGATTCCACTAAAGTTCATTATTACAAATTGCACATATTAAATCCATTTACACTACAAGATAGTACAAGAACCGAATTTCGCATCAAAGCCCGAGAATTACCACGTAATGTCGAAACACCTTGTCTTGCCGGAACAGCAACCCGAGCCTCGCCGGAAAATTCCCGAGCTCGCCGGATTCCGGTCAGCCTTGCCGGGAAATTCCACATCAACGCCGGAAAAACTTCATAACAAGTCTGCCACAACCCCAATAACTTCCATTTCAACAACACAACACCCAGACTCAACGAACAGAAACGGAATAGGGGCTGGAAGCTTACCGTAACTCAAATCCATGCACAAGAGACACCAAATTAGTGCACAAACAACACCCGAACAAGTCCAACAAAACATAACAAATCTGTCATACAGCCAAAACCCCCAATTCAACAACATCGTACCCGCAACATCACGAACAGAAAAGAAAAGGGTTTTAGAACCTTACCAAAAACACTCAGTCCAACAACCACAACAGGGCATCAAATTGAATTAAAAAAAAAAGAAGGCCCGCTGGTGGCGGATCCTTACCGAAAATCACGAAGGACATAGTCCTGAACGCGTCTCTGAACTGTCAGCCAATCTTGGACCCGCGCTAAACTACTGCAGACCCTTGCACAATCGCAAGCACACAGCCACGCACCGACACCGGTGGCTCAATAAACCGCACCCTAACCGGCCACCAAAACAGCACAATGGCAACAAACCCATCCAGGTTAGGGCCAACCAACAGCCAAAACGAGAAGACTAAGAGGAATTAGGAGATGGAAGACTTACCACGTGACGACAAGAAGAACGACGACGAATCGCTCCCTCGCACAGCACGCCTCATCGCACACAAACACCATTGGACCTCTTCCTGGTGTCCTCTGCAACCGGCAGCGACGAAACCAGAGGCGGCGGCGAGGGGACGAGAGGTACCCCGAGTCGTGCTCGGCTCAACTTCCTTCCTCCCCTCCTACTGGCAGACGGCGACACAGCCACGGCCGGCGGCGTGGAGTAGCGAGCGAAGAAGGTGTGGTGAAGTGGTGGTGTCGGAGGCGTGAGAGAGGTGACGAGAGGAGACAGTTGTAGGCTCGGAAAGAAAAAGAAAAGAGGAAGAAAGAAGTGAGGAGGAAGAGAAGAGGAAGAGAGAGAGAAGATGAGAGGAGAAGGAAGAAGGAGATGGGCGGTAGGAGGAGGGGGCACCGTCGGGGGAAACAAAGGAAGAAGAAAGAAAAGTGAAAAGAATAGAAAGGAAGGAAAAGAGGGAAGGGCTAGGGTTTTTAGGGTTGAGCCGGCCCAGCCCCAAAACGACGCCGTTTCGGGCTGTGGTGCGGTCAATCCGCCCTAGTCAACAGTTTTTTTTTTAAAACAATTTCCAAAACGACGTAGTTTCACTAGTACCCACGTTATTCTTCGCGTTTCACCCCGTTCTCGAATCCGTTTCCAACGGAACCCGAACCATGAACGACACCCACTTAAAATTGACATTTCCAAGGCATAGTAATTTATTCCCTCGTCTTAAACTCGAAAATACCCCAAGGGTAAAATTGGAATAAATAATTCGAAAATTCCGAAAAATCAACTTATGAAAATTCGGGGCATTACAGTTCTACCCCACTTAACAAAATTTCGTCCTCGAAATTGCAAGATAAGTCAAGCAACCAAGTGCTCAGCTGACACAAACAAGTGTCACCCGGTATCTAAGTACCGTCGGCCAAACCACCAAGTAGAACCATCATGTCCATCAAATACATTTCCAAGCAAGAACTCCAATATACCAAAGTCAATCATCGACTTAGTCTAACATGATCAATAGATCATAAGATCAAAGCTCTAAACAAAGAATCTTATCCAATCATAATCAACAATATTAATACCAGAATCCATAAACCGTTTCATTTATCATCAATCAACCAAAAACATAACTAATCTTTTATCCCATTACACATATCCTCTAACACAGAACCCCAAGTTGTTACCTAAGTAACAAGATCATCACTCCCATTGTGAATACCTCAAGACCAAATATCCATAATCTATCACATGTTTCGAACCTCAAGTATTTCCTTTATCACACACCATTTCAGCCAAAATCGTATATAACCTTGATCAAACCTTAGGCACTAGAAACCGAACATTACCGAAAAATCATACTTATAACTCTACACCTTGGATTCCTTAAGACCTAAACATCCCTTCGTAACTCATACTCATGCTTATATTCTACTCCTCAAGTCACACTTAGCACCGACTCTAAGTTTTTTGATAAAGGAATTAAAACATCAAAGCATCTTTTGTCACATAACTAATAACCTAGTAACTGAATCACAATTCCCGAGTTCACCTCAAAAATCAAACCTCAATACAAACAAACTACCAACATCCCTCAATATAGGAACTATAACCTCAACACAAATTCATGATCAAAACTTTCCAATAGCTATCACCATTAATGTCTCAAATTCCAACAAGGTTAGATACCCCGAGTATCATTAAAAGACTTTTTCCCGGATATACTACTAGATCAACCTCAAACTCTTTAAGCGTAATTGACAGATAACTCTCCAAATATACCAATAAATCAAACTCAAATTTTATCAACAATTATCAGCTCGAACTCCGAACAAGAATCAATCCACATAGAAAATTCATAAGCAAATTCAATTCCTCAAGCTCATCGAATCAAACCCCAAAAACATGATCACCAAGATCACGAGAATCATATCCACAAGCATCATATGATCATCTCCTGACAAACTAATCATCCAAGCTCAGATCGATGGTTCTTACTTGTATTGACCAGTTCCACTCAGACAAGAAACACAAACAAAGAGTTTAGAGTCTGCACCGACTCTCACAAAACAGTGGATATTCCATAACTAAACCTTGCAACAGCCTAAGCCGTAAAGTTAAGCATATCATTTCAACCACAATACCGGGTCACTCCGACCCTCATCAGGTGCGTGTCCTCCACCGGATCCATAGTACGACTCACTATATGAATGCATATGATAATGCAACAAACAATTCAAACAAGAGCAGACATATGCACAGAGGATCACATAACACCTCAGAACATCCCCAAGGATCTAACGCCGGCTCTGCTACCAACTGAAACGCCCGTGTCCCAATTTATTAGTATAAAATGACTTTAAATATAAAATGACCAAATTGCCCATATCATTCCCGGGACACGAAAATATAATCAACTAAAACACCGTATCCCAAATTATCCATTAGAATAATTATATCATGTGAAGTGGCCAAAATGCCCTTCTCCCCCGGGATACAATAAAATCAAGAAAAATCATTAATTATGCAATATAAAGACAATACAGTATATCAAATAGAGTATGCAGCGGAAGACAAATACATAATCAAATATGAAAGCAGTGCACCCTATGGATCCGACCCGAGGAGGAAAGCACCCCCACCTGCTGATATGCACCACTGCTCAAAGAACAGTTAACCTGTGACAAGACTGTGAGGGGGTGAGACCAACCACTGTCTCACCACAAACAAATAAACCAATAATATACAATTATAAATCAACTAAAAGTACACCGGCATCAGGCAATAGCAAACACAGAGCACAAACAATTCACAGCACACAACACCAGTCATCACCAGACTTCAACCATCACTTATCATTACTTATCTTATTATCTTTGTTATTAGGTTTAAATATTTTATTAGGGCCCTCTACTGTGTGCGTCGAGCTCGGTCCCGTCTCATGAGACAACCAGGCATAAGCCCAAATAAAACCAGACACGAAGCCCAAACAAATCCATAGAGAGAGAGAGAGAGACAGAGAGAAAGAGGGAGGTAGAAAGGGGGAGATAGAAAGAGGGAGGTAGAATCGGCCATCACAGGCCCACATGCAAACCCGCATGCCATCCCGAGGGGTATTACCTCCCGCTCGAACCAACCGATCAACAGCCTCACAGTAGACTTTATTACAATTCGTTATTCTCATTTATTCTTTAAGAGTTGTACCATACGTTATGATTCAACAGTGTTGTGTGGAATTTAATATCTTATTTTCAAGTCCGGGCCTCCAGCCCACAGTCCACCACACAAACACAAATCCATAAACCATGTTATTTAGCATAACAAACAAACATACTCAACTGGCATATCATATTACACCGGCACACAATTCACTTAATCAGGCATACCGCATCAAAGATATCATCAATATATACACTTTGCAATTAACAACATCAGCACATCAAGCAAGCATGCATACAGCATTCAAGACCAGCAATTAATACCACTTTATATACCAAAACAATTAACCGAGCATTGTAGGCAGCAATGCGTACAAAGGTTTATAAGTCCTCACCTGGGCCATAATAATTGTCTCGAAAGCCGAGGCCTCGTTCCGCCTCAACAACCTCATGTCCATAACCTCCTATGAACATATATACCATATAAGATATTTATTCACGGAAATTATATCAAATACATGCCGATGATATCGTCTTAAACTTTAATCGTACACTAGGCCCGTTACTAAGA